>CAUYLG010037029.1:0-81249 GCA_963573385.1 Cacajao melanocephalus
AGAACTAAAAGGTATATAATCAGGCTTATGCACACAATAAACTCGCTACTCTGGCATGCTACTGGCATTGCCTGGGTAGTCCTCCAGACCCCACTGTCTGTCTGTCTTTTCTTCCGCGCACTCTCTCCTCCAGGTTGTGAATATCTCCGAGTTGGGGTAAGGCCTCCCGCAGGCCGGGAGCCTCCTGGCAGACGTGCCGGTCCCCGACAAGATATTACAGGTATAAATCTTTGCAACCCTGGATTGGGCAATGATTTCTTAGATGTGACACCAAAGCACAAGCAACCAAAGGAAAACTGGATAAAATGGACATCATCAAAATTAAAAATATTAGTGCTTCAAAGGGCACTATCAAAAAAGAAGAAAAGACATGTAAGAGAATAGAAAGTATTTGCAAGTCATATCTCCAATAAAAGCTTAATATCCAGAATATACAATGAGCTCATACGACTGCATAACAAAAAGACAATTAACCCAATTTAAAACCAGGCAAAGGACTTGAATATGCTTTTCTTCCAGAAGATATCCAAATAGCAAAAAAAAAAAAAAAAAAAAAGCAACACTGGTGAACATCATTCATTAGAATAATACAAATCAAAACCACAATGAGATACAACTTCACACCCAATACAATGGCCATAAATAAAAGGACAACAAGTGTTGGTGAGGATGTGGAGAAATTGGAACTCTCATACGTTGCTGATGGGACTGTCAAACAGTATAGCCACCCTGCAAAACAGTTGGGAAGTTCCTTAAAAGTTTAAGCATAGAGTTAATATACGATCCAGCAATTCCATTCCTAGAAATATACCCAAGAGAAGCACAAACATGTTTGCACGAAAACCTATATACAGATGTTCAGAGCAGCGTCATTCATAACAGCCAAAAAGTGGAAACAACCCAAATGTCTATAAACTGACAGGTGGCTAAACAAAATGTGGCACATCTATACAGAGAAAGTTATTCAACGGTAAAGAGAAATGAAGTGCTGATAGCTGCTACAACAGGACGAGCCTAGAGAACTACGTAAGTCAAAGAACCACAAGTCACGTGGTTCCATTTACATGAAATGTCCATGATAAGGAAATCCATGGAGAGATTAGTGGCTGCCATGGGCCAGAGTGAGGGAAGGATGGGACGTGACTACTAACGGGTGTGAGGTTTCTTTCTGGGGTGGTGCAAATGTTCTGGAATTAGTGGTGATGACTACACAATGTGAATATATTAAAAGCCACTGAATTGTATACTTTAAAAGGGTGAATTTATGATATAGTATCTTGATAAAAATAATAACTGACACGACTTGCAATTGATTTTATCTGTAGTCAGAGGAAGGCATGGGATCCCGGGAATCCCACGGGCTCCTGGAAGCGGAGGCTGGGGCAGCAAAGAGTCTGATTCCGAGTCTCTAAAGGCAGAATCTGCAGGCGCCATTGTCATCAGAAAACCTTCCCAACGATTGGTGGTATCTATTGCGACCTCTCATTTGTCTCTGAGAAGCCAAAATTCATCTTCTTTTGATGAGGTGCCAAATCTTCACCACTAAGCAGGACAGACGCCCTCCCTGCAGCAAGCCAGAATCCCATCAGTGCTTTGTTTCTTGACTGCTCCTGTGCCCAGAATACCCTTTCATCTCATAGGAGCCGGCTTAGGGCTTTATGTCCATAGGACTGGGCAGTCCCCATGTAATCGAACGGTCTAGCCTGAAAATGCATTTAAAACTTGTTTTCCTTTTTCCTCTCTTCTCCTAGTCTCATGATGCAGAAAGCTTACTGCAGAAAACTTTTGTTCTCCTTAGTCTTAAAATACAGCCTTGGACGCCCGGCGCAGTGGTTCACGCCTGTAATCCCAGCACTTTGGGGGGCTGAGGAGGGTGGATCATGAGGTCAAGAGATCGAGACCATCCTGGCCAACATGGTGAAACCCCAATCTCTACTAAAAAAGTACAGAAAGCTGGGCGTGGTGGCACATCCCTGTAGTCCCAGCTACTCAGGAGGCTGGGGCAGGGGAATCACTTGAACTAGGGTGGCGGAGGTTGCAGTGAGCTGAGATAGCACCACTGCACTACAGTCTGGCAACATGGCAAGACTCTGTCTCAAAAAAGAAAATATATATATATATATGTTTATATATAATCTATAATATATATTTTATTATATATAATATATATAATGTACATATATAATACATATATATATAACTTATATATATATAAGTTCTAGGGGCTCATCCTGAGATAGACCAAGCATGGAGACCGAGCTGCACAATGCCAGAGGTCACCTGGAGGCGGTAAGTCTGCGACCAGCCACGGAGATGGCGCCAGCCTGCACTCCAGGTGGGCCGCAACTAGAGACGGCCACCAGAGCAAGAGCCTCAGCCCTCAGAGTGGGTGGGCTGTGGCTTGCGACAACCTCCAGGACAAGACCCTCAGACCTCATAGCAGAACCCCTCCCACGTGCCTCCCGTTCTGAGTTCCCCATTCGAAGCCTCTCTCCTCAGCCTGCAGCTGGAAGCAGAAGTCAGCACCTCCCCGCTGCTCGCTTTGGAAATAAAGTCACTTTCCCTCCACTTCTCACTGGCTTTGCAAGCAGGCGGAGCTCACGCCGGTTACACCAGCAGGCCACTGCTGGGTAATTTCCACCAGTCCCTCATTCCTATCAGTCACTAACGTCTCTGACTTTCTAAGCCCTACTAGGTGCAGGGAACGAAGACCTGGCGCCTGGTCTCTGAGGGCTGAGTCTAGCGGGAAATGCAGGAGAAAGAAGTAAAGGAGGAAGAAGAAATGGCCCTGAGGGGCACAAAGCCAGGGCGCCGCTCCTCACTTTGGGGAGCTGAGGGTAGAGGAGAGTGGCCTGGGACAGGGAGGGTTCGGAAGTCGTCTCTAAGGAAACCTGGAGTTGTGAGAGGGCATCGCCATCCAGCACCTCTACCCGCAAGGGCCGCACTGTACCCTCCTGAGGGCTGCTGCGCCGGCTGCTCCCCTCTGCTCCTGTCCCCCTCACCCCGCAGTGCAAAGAGCCCCTTCACCCTCATTTCCAGAAGGGCCTTCACAGGACAAGGAAACGCATGAAGCTTCCCGTGGTGCATGATGAGGGCTTGGAAATTCGAAGATCTCTGCAGCACAGAAGGCCAGTGCCTCGCAGGAGGTGGGATCCCAATGCCCTTCACGTGCATGGCATCCTGGTTTCTCACCTTCCTCCCCCTTCCCTTTGAATACATTTGACACCTAGACGTGGGCTCTGAAGGGCGTGCCTCCCTCTGGAAGCCTTCATGGGGATGGGGAGTGGCAAGGCCTCCAGCCCTCGCATGCCACCCACCGGGCGCCCGTTGTCCTCACTTCACCCTCGCGCTGCTTGAGGAGCTGGAGGGGCAGCCGGCAGATCCTCATGTCTCATCTGGCTTCTAGGGCAACATTGAAGCAGCACACGGGGCCCCAGTGAGGACCAAGCATCTCTGCTGTCCTCACGGCGCCAGTAGTGGACAAGGTCCACTCCACCTGATGGGCTCACCGCACAGCCAGCCACTGGCCTGGGCCCTGCCTGCAGCACAGGTTTCTGCAGTTTCCTCAAATCCAGCCTTTGCAACCACCCAGAATGGCCAGATTCCTCCACGAATCTGGAGGAATCAGATTCCTCTATCAGTCCCCATGCATGCCCTACCCAGCCCGTGTGGGAATGAAACACATTCTATGCTATCTCTGGTAGCTTACATCACATTCACAGGCCCTCTAGCTCAAGCCCCACTCAGAGTCTACTGCCCCCACTAACACAGAGAGGAGAGTGTGGCCAGATAACAATACAAAGGCGTTTCCAGCAAACAGAGACCCCGGGAAAGGGAGATAGGCAGGGCGGCGGTCAGCATGGACACTGGCTACCTCGGCTTCTGCCTTGAGGTGGCCAGGGCAGCTACTCACTGGGAATCACTTTCTTGTAGCAGACGCCTCTGTAGAAGCAGCACCCAAGCTCCTTGCATTGGTCCCTGGAGACGTTGTAGTCACAAATGTCATACAGAGGAATGTCACACACTGCAAAAGCACAGACACACACAAGTGTCACCCCCGAAAACAAAGCCGCTCCACTCTCTGCTGAAGAACCTGGGAACCAGTGGGGGGAGCCGCTGTGGGCTTGTGTTGTGGTTTTGTTATTTTCTAAATTATGCATCATGCAAATCTTTATTTGAAACTAAGACCCAGAGTGAATTAAATTTCTGAGCAAAATAATGTCAAGTTAATTACACAGAATAATGCAGGGCCTGCTAATGATTAGGAGATAATACATCTCTGTGCAGCAGCGACAGAGCCCACAGAAGGCGCCGAGCTCACACAATGGGGACTTGGGAATTTGGGAGGGAACATGTGATTAACTCACACTTCAGCATACAGGAGTTAGAATTACCAGCATGGGCTGAGGATTATTTCCGAATTTTAAAACTTGCATCAAAAGGACAGAAAGTTTAATGCCAGCTTTGACCCGAAGGGAGAGGAAGGGAAGACAATGAGTGTGCGGCGGGCCGCGGGAGGCAGAAGGAAGCAAGCGGGGACAGCTCCTGGCAGACAACCCTCTTCCGTGGAGTTTGGCAGCCTCACACATGTTCAGCCCCGAAGGATGTGGCTCCCTCCATTGGGCATGGGTCACCGGGGGGACTGGGCTGGTTGCTGCAGGGGATTCCTGCAGGTGAGGGCCCAGGGTGCCGCATAGGCCTTTGCTGGGTGAACTGCAGTCCCACAAAGCCAAGCTCCGTGCTCCTGGCCACGGCTTTGCCCAAGCCACTGGAGGTCTTCCCCGGCCCCTCTGTACGTTGTTCCATGGGGCCAGGGGCCAGGAGGGGAGCTGCCTGGCCTTCTGACCCTTGAGGAACCCCATTTGTATTCCTTGGGGTTGATTTCGTCTTTCATATTAAAGGGTTGCCCATGGACCCTGCCATTCCTAATCCCCTTCCCCGGACACCCCCATTTCAGGTTTGCAAATGCCACGGCTGCAGGCTCACCCTCTGTCAGATGCATCAGGTACCCGGAAGCCTTGCCAAGGTGATGCCCTACCTGCCACAGCAGAATGCCCAGGGCAGGCTGAAGTCACCGCTGCCGCCACCCTCTCTTCCCTCAGCGGCATGGGGTGGCTGTGTGTGGCTTGAGCTGACCTCCCATGTGGGGAGCAGTTGGGGGAGCCGGGAAGAAGCCCCACAGAAACAGGTAGGTCCTGCACAGCCAGGCTGAGAGGCTTGCGATGGGTGGCCAGTCACAAGCTGTGGCGGGACAGACAGTCCCCCACGCTGTATGCAGCAGCCCATGTGTCTACAGCAGGTGACTAGGAGGGCTTTGCTCCCAGGGTGTCCAGGCACCACGGCCTTTTTCCTGGAATGCAATCCCAGGGTGGACACAGCGCCAGAACTTCACAGACACTACCCACAGTTCCCAGAGAATTCAGAGTCCACCACTGCCTCCACTTTCCAATGCAGATGATGACAGCAACAGCACCGCAAACACCCGCAAACACTGTGATGCCCGCAGGCTCCTTCACCCCATCAGATACCTGTCATCACCCAAGTCAGGATACTGCAGGCGCCTCCACCCCATCAGACACCCGCCAGCGCCCAGCTCAGGATACTACAGGTGCCTCCACCCCATCAGACACCCGCCAGTGCCCGGCTCGTGATGCCCACAGGCACCTCCACCCCATCAGGCACCTGCCAGTGCCTGGCTCGTGATGCCCATAGGCACCTCCACCCCATCAGACACCTGCCAGTGCCCGGCTCTCAATGACTGCAGTCTCCCCCACCCATCTGGGAAGATTCAGACAAAAACCAAGATCCCATGAGCGTGGACGCAGCGGGGCTGGGACCCACAGTGACCTCTGGCTTCAGGGTCCTGCTCTGTCTGTGGGGTCAGGCGCTCTCCCCACCATCCCCAGATGCGGGAGAAGCCCCAGTGGCTCAGAGGCAGCTACTCACAAAGCCAGGAGAACAAAGGTTTCCAGAGACCTTCTACAGTGACAGCGGATGTTTAATTTCAGCAAAGAGCCTGGGCAGGAAATGTGCCACCGAACCAAGTGTCATTTTCATTCATAAAGTGATTGCCTTCAACATCACTACACAAACATTCATGCCTTATTTCTCCTTTTGAAGGTTTTAATATTTTAGAATAGTAGTTGCTTTCCTGCCTCATTTTTAAAATTCAGTCCCATCGCATCTGACCGCCCAGCCGTGGAATCCAGCCGGTCCTCCCGCCTCTTCCCGCATCCCATTTTCCTTCCCTCCACAACCACTGTCCCCCTCCCGAACCTCCATGATGCCGCCATGCATTTTTAAAATCCTCTGGACCCTGAAAAGTCCTTCAAACATTCCCATTCCTAGGCTCCCATCCACCCTCCTCCACAACCCGTAATAGGCTTTGAGATTGGAGTAAGGTGAGCTTTCTGGGTGGGTACAGGTCACAGCTGCCCACCGAGGGGACAGAGGTGAGCTTCCCACATGGTAGAGGGTTGACAGGGGATCACACAGCCGCCAAGGGGCCGAGGTGGGTTTCCCACGTGGTGGGGGGTTGGCAGAGCTGACACAGCTCCCTGCTCCCTCTAGAACACCACGGGCAGCTTGCCCCCTGTATAGGCTCTGGACACCCAGCCATGGCACTGGCAGCAGTGTGTCCAGCAGGCCCTCCACACCCGCCGCACCACAGCCAGGGCAGCCTGAGCGTGGGGCTCACCACCTGGCTCTCTCCTGTGCTCCCCCAGAGTCACGACAGCGTGGCTGGGAAGGAGAGAAGGAGCCGTTGGCTGGGCCAGGCTATGGGAGGGGGAGGCACTGCCTCAGGACGGCAGAGCAACCACGTTCCTCCTGATCTGCTGAAATGAGGCTGGGATGAAGTCTGTCAATCTAAAATGAGCTGAGTGCTTCCTGGAAGGAGCCACCCTGGCTCAGGGGGGCCAGGTGAGATGGGGCCCGTGGACTGAGGCTTCTAAGCTCGTCCCATGACTCTGTGGCATCACCTCATCTGCAGAGAGGGCAAGCCCAGGGAACAGTGGGGCTCCCATTATTCCTTGCTCGTCCCACTTCCCCCGGCCTGCCACCACCTGGGGCTCCTAACACGCCCACGCCCACGCCCACGCCCACGCCCACGCCCACATGGTGGCGAATGTCTGATTGTTTGACAGTCTCTTCACTGCACATTTTGCTGCTTCTGCAGCAGGAGAGGAAGGTTCAGGAGGGGGATGGTGCCAGAGAGGCGCAGATCTGAGGCCAGGGCTCTTCGAGCCAGGCAGGGAGGCATCACCATTTTAAACGTGGCTGACCATTCCGTGGCGTTTCTCCTTCCTATGCTCCGTCCTCCTCCCTTCCCTGTCTCTGTGAAATGCACACTTGCAGGAATTCTTCCCAGGGGAGAAGCCAACCCCAGAGATTCTTGCAGGGGCAGCACCGGGTCCTCCGTCTGACAACCCATCCAAGTCCCTCTGCCACCTCGTTTGCCCCCATGATGAGGCAGTCGGTTGGTTAGCAGGGGACAGACTGTGGTCACCTCCTGGAGAAGCAGCGGCAGAGTCAGTGCCATGACCTCACAGCACCGTGGAGGCTCGCAGCACTACTGAGGCCCCCGGAACTCCTGAAGCTTAGCCTCGCAGTTGGGAGCTGCTCCCCCACATAGGCAGGCATCAGGCTGGCCTCCAGGGGACACCTCCAAGCCACATTGCCCCACAGCCCCCAAGAATGTGCCAGCTCAGGGTTCCTGGCAGTGCAGCTATGGACAGCCAGACCCGACCACAGAGAGGTTTCCGAAGACAATCCAGGCGGGAAGAGAAGACAAGCTTCTGAGTACAGTGGCAATGGGAAACGTGGCGAGGCTCTCAGAAGTGCCGGGGATCACGGTTGCCACCAGCACCCCAAGGACCATCAGTGGGCCTGGCCCTCACATTCCGTGAGCTGTGACACCACCTGGAATTCGGCTGAATGTGTCTTCACAGCAGATGTCATAACGTAAAAATCTCTGAAACTGGAGACTCATTTTCTTGACACTGAGCTTGAAGCTGCATATCAAGTTATCTTAGAAGACACCAGCTCTCCCAGAGTTTGAGCGTCAGAACAAGGAAGGAGAGGTGACGAGGAGGAGGAGGAGGAGGAAGTGGGGCAGGGATCACAGCAAGTTCGGGGAGCTGGCAGGTGTGTGCAGAGGGTCGTGCATGTGGCCATTCCTGCCTGGCACATGTGTGAATGTGGATGGGGGTCTGGGGCGTGCAGGGCCACAGATCCTCGGGATTCAGACACAGAGACCCTGAGACATGTCCACGGACCCCAGAGCCTGTGGTGAGAGCGCAGAGGCCAGTGGCTTCAAGTGCCCACTCTTTCACACAAGCCACTCAGAGGAGTACACACACCGGTGTGGAAAGAGTGTAGAAATACTTTTGCAGAAACTATTTTATTTAGGGAGGGAGTTGACATCTGTCTTTAGGCAGCAGCTGAGGCTGCAGCGCCCCAGTACAGGCACAGCCTCCGGTCAGGGCTGAGCGTTCCGCACACGGCTCTTCCCCAGGGGCCGCCTGACATCCTCCCATCCTCATTTCTGCTCCTGCACCCCCAGGTCGCCCACTGCCCTGGGCCATGTGAACCTGGCACCCCAGGAGCCAGCCTCAGGCCACCACCTGCTAGGGGGCTGCCTGGAGGCCCAGCTGCCTCCTGTCCTAGTGAGAAAGTGTGGACACGGGGAAGCCCAGCAGGGCTGCGTGGAAGGGAAGGTGGGCAGGACTCTGTACCACATGGGGAGAGGCTGCAGAGCAGGTGGGCTTGGAGGCCAGAGTCTACCCTGCACTGGCCACAGAGCCTCTTCCGCATCTGCAAGGTTGTGCAGAGAAGGACAGGAGGAATTGGCTGCTTCTTGGGCTCAGACCCAGGGGTGGGTGGCAGAGAGGGCCTGAGCTGCAGGAGCCTCAGGGCCAGCCACTGCAGCGAAAGGTTCCAGCTCCGCACCTGCCCAATGGGGCCACCAGTGGTACAGACACCTGAGCCAGCTCCAAGCTGGGGCAATGCCGGCCTTGTCATTCATTTCACAGCCTCCCTATGCCCCTAAAGGAATAGAAACACTGCAGAACAGCCACGCCAAGGTCTGCAAAGGATGACAAAGACAACGTCGACCCCCTGCATTTGTCCTCCAGTCCATGAGGACAGGCCATGCAGGAGCACACAGGGGCATCGCCTGCAGATGCCAGGAGCTGGGGGCTGGGCATGGCCATGGGAAGGTGAGAGGACTTCAGCCCGGGGGCAGCTTGGACAGTGCCCTGGGTGACCTGGCACACCTGAGATGACCCCCACCAGTCCCATGCACCCTAAGAAGGGCGCCAGCCTCCAGCAGCCTCCAGTGGCCCCTCAAACAGGAGTGACCAGGCCCAGCAGTAGCAGCTTGTACCCCTAACAGCTGCCATGCTTGCAGCCCTGAAGCAGAGACCAGGAGGGTGGCCCCCAAGGGCTGGAGAAGGGACAGCTCTCTCCCCGTGGGCTTGCCCTGGCTACAGGGCCATCTTGCCAGGAGACGAGAGAGGCCACCCCAGCCAGCCACGAGAGCACCCACTCCCTCGGGGCCCAAGTGTAGGCCTCCCACTCCGCCTTGGGTGCGTCTGGGTCAGGAACTGCAAAGACCCCGCTTGTGTCCAAAGAGGCAGCTGCCCCTCTGGTGTGACGAAGCCTGGTGGCTGGCTGGCCTTGAAAGACCTCACAGGCTGGCAGATACCACACATTCCTGGCACCTGGGCCACTGTCTCCCGCTGTGAGAGCTGCAGGGCCGAGTGCGGCTGTGGGCAGGTGATCAGTGGCTGGCAGCATCTCCGCCAGCCTGGGAAGTGCTCCCGAGTCTACCTTCCCAGCAAAGGTAACAACCTAAAACAACCTAATTCATTTTCTTTTTCTTCCATTTTCTGGTTGTTTGTTTGTTTGTTTTTGAGATGGAGTCTCGCTCTGTCACCCAGGCTGGAGTGCAGTGGCACAATCTCAGCTCATTACAACATCTGCCTCCTGGGTTCAAGTGATTCTCCTGCTTCAGCCTCCCGAGTAGCTGGGATTACAGGTGCCCACCACCACAACCAGCTAATTTTTGTACTTTATAGTAGAGACAGGGTTTTGCCACGTTGGCCAGGCTGATCTCAAACTCCTGACCTCAGGTGATTCACCCACCTTGGCTTCTCAAAGTGCTGGGATTAGAGGCGTGAGCCACCGCGCCCAGTGAATTTTCTTGTTTTTCTTTCTTTCTTTGTTATTATAAAAGCAGTGCATAAATACAAGCTCAATTGAGGAAAAAAACAGTTCAAGTAGCAGGTAAACCTGAGTCATGGAAGATGGCATCTCCTGCCTCTCCCAGGGAGGCGAGAACTTCCAGAATCTTCCTTTTCCTGGCTCTAAGTTACTACCATCCCCCATCTGTGTACACTAATAGCTCACGTGGGAGAAAGCCACACCCCACATAGTTCCTTCCACTCTAGTGGCGAGGGTCTGCTTCAGGGTTGGTTGCTCCGGCGGGGAAAGGGAATGGGGAGCTTCTTCATTGCTGAGAAACATTTTTCCCTAAATAGTCTCTCCTGCAATAAACATAATGAAGTAGTTGAAGGGGCTCTTCAGCGCCTCATGGACAAAATGCCTTTGACCCGTTAACCCCCTCGAAATAGTTCAACATAGTTCTTCATCTAGAAGACCTCAGGTTCAGGTGGACTTTGTAATAACATTTTCAACCATGAAGACTTCACAGCGTTTTCCCAGGTTATTTTCTGAACACACATTTCTCTGCCTTGCCCTCCTAGCCAGGCCTGGGACCGGGACCCCCTGTCTGCGCCTCGGGCTGAAGCAGCTCCTCCCCGCACCCCAGCCCGGCCGGCTTCCCTCCATACCTGTGAATTGCTTCAGGAGGTGCGGTGGGGACTTCTTAACTTCTGGCACATATTTCATTGTCGCTGCTGACGGACAGATGCAGGGGCTGGGCAGACCTGGAAAACAGCAGCAGTCAGCAGCCCCAGGGACGTCGCCCAGGCAGTGGACGGGTCACACCAGGACGGAGCACTCAGCGACTCACCTGTGCCTCACATCCCAGGCAGGTCCCCTCAGCCACCCGTGCCTCTCAGTCCTACTCCACGTGGAAAACGCTTTTAGGTAAAACAACAAACTGGCCACCCCTCTGTCCACTCACTGTGGACTGTGGGCCCAGGCTGGGCACACCCCACCCCACCTGCTGTGACATCACACAGCCCCATGAGGTTACCCGGGTGTCACACAGGACTTCAGAGCCATGCGTGTGTCCACCTTAACACTAGCTGCATCGAGCACAAAGGCCACTCGGACAGATATAGGGAGCGAGTTCCAGGTGCAAGACGCTGCTGGAGACACCACGGGCTGGGTCCCACCTTCCCTGCGGGACACCCCTGCCCCTTGCCCACCAAGCCCAGCTGTGGGTGTGGGGCACTTGAGTCCTCCCCTCCCTTCCTTCCTGCCCGAGTCCTTCCTGGGATGCCCCTCTGCCAGCCAGCACTGGGTGCAGCAGGGAACAAAACCAAGTCCCTTCCTTTCTGGGGAGGGGGCAGAATGACACAGCTGCCTTGGACCAGACCTGGGCTGTGGGGAGAAAGGAAGCTCGGGGCATGCACCAGTGTCGGTCAGGGCAGGTGATGCCCCTTGCCATGGGGGGCGGGGGGGGCAGCCTCCTAGGAGGAAGGTGCATCTAGGGCTGACGAGGGAGCATTCAGAGGTCCTGGGGAGAGGCTGGTGTGGTGACGAGAGACACAAGAAGCTGAGATGCCAAGGGAGGGCAGGGCACGGAGCTGCGTGGGTCATGATGAGGACGGTGGGCTTCATTCTGAGCAAAGCAGGGAGCTGAGAGTGGATTTTGTGTAGAGAAATGGGATCATTTTCCCAGCATCACTCTGCTGCGCTGGAAATGGCTCTTGGGAGGTGAGCGAGCAGGAAGGATGGGAGGCCCGGGAGGAGAAAGGAACACAGCTGCCAGAGGGGCCGGCTGCCTTTTGTCGCTGGAGTTGAAGGAGTGGGCCGGGCATAGTGGTGCGCCCCTGTAATCCCAGAACTTTGTGAGGCCAAGGCAGAAGGATTGTTTGACTGGGAGGTCAGGGTTGCGGTGAGCTGTGAGTGCACCGCCGCATCCCAGCCTGGGCAGCAGAGGGAGACATGGTATCCATCAACCAATCAATCAGTAAGAGTGGCAGACAGCTTGGATGTGGAGAGCAAAAGAAACAGTTGATGGTGAGCCAAGGATGCTGCTGGGGGCTGGAGGCCGGTGCTGTGGGGCTCAAGCAGACAGGCATCCAGGGGACACGCCCAGGAGGTGGTGCAGGCTAAGGTCTCCGCAGGCGAGGACACCAGCAGCTGGTAGTGAAAGCCACCAGCACGTGCTTGAGCACCCTGGGAAGCCCGAGTCAGAGAAGGAGCCCGGGGCCAGTGACAGGAGCAGGAGGCAAACGGGGTCCAGCAGCCGTGGTGCTGCAGAGGCCAGAGGGGCTGTCTGGAGGCAGTGGGTGCAGTGTGGGAGCAGTGTGTGGACACTGGGTGCCATGTGGGAGCAGTGTTCACCGCGTGGGGGCAGTGAGTACCGTGTGTGGGCAGTGGGCACCACGTGGATGTGTGGGCAGCGGGTGCCACATCGGGGCAGTGAGTGCTGTGTGTGGGCAGTGGGCCCCATGTGGATGTAGGAGCCATGTGGATGTGGGAGCAGTGGGTGCCGCGTGGACGTGGGCACAGTCGGTGCCGTGTGGAACAGTGGGCACCATGTGGGGGCAGTGGATGCCGTGTGGATGTGGGAGCAGTGGGTGCCGTGTGGGGGCAGTGGATGTTCTGTGGATGTGGGGGCAGTGGGCACCACATGGGGGCTGCCCAGATGAGCCTGCAGAAACGGAGGAGCTTTGAGGAGCAAAGTGGAGGTGGGGCCAGTACCGTCAGGCGGGTGAGTGGAGAGGGGCTGCCTGGCCAGACCTGGCGCTCACTAGAGCAAAGGCAGAGGTGTGACTCGGGGGCCAGGTGCCAGCGTGCTGTGGGGTGACCTGCTGCCTGTCACACCTGGCGGCCCAGGAGGCAGGGTTGGGGTGCTGGATTTAAGAGGGCCGAGGCTTGCAGGGGGTGGTGGTGCTGATGCTGACGGACTCTAAGACGGGAAAGAACACGAGGACACCCTGAGGAGAGGAAAGGGCATGGGACACTCGGCCCCTGGTGGACCAAGCAAGCTGGAGACAAAGCTGCAGTCAGAGTGGGGGTCCTGAGGGTGAGGTGGTGGCATACGCTCTTTTCTGGATGAGGACAAAGTCAAGGCTCCATCCCTGGGAACAAGGAGCTGAGGTCACCCGAAGTGGGGATCAAGGAACCAGGCTGTGTGGAGATGGATTCGGAGTTGGGGGGGACCCCACCTCCAGGCCAGAGGGAGAGACGCCCCAGGGGACCAGCCAGACCACAGGGCCGAGGGTGCAGGAAGGAGAGAGGAGCCTGAGAATGAGGGGCAGCTGCAGCCAGGGGCGGGGGTGCAGGAGGTGGCTCAGCCCCGGAGGCACAGAGCTGGTGGCCCAGGCACCACAGGCTCTGGGGTGCAGCGTGTGGGGGGGTCTCAGGTCCCTACTCCTGTGCACAACGAGACAGGCTGGGCTCTGGCCCCCACCTCACCAGTGCTGTGACCTCCCCCTTGGGACCAACCCTCCCCAGCTGTTAAAGGAGAGTTAACAATGCAGCCCTCCCGGCAAGAGCCCCCTTAGGCCCAATGCCCAGCACACAGCTGTGCCCATGGCCAGGGGACTGTGATGGCCACGGGGGGTTTACAGGAGTGCCCTGGGCAGGGCTGTCACCATCCACCGTGCGGCAAACCTCACCCGTGCACAGGATACAAAGTTGCCTTTCTGTTTCATGTTTATGATGGCTTTGTCTAAATCCACTTCGTGCACCAGGAACTCGCCCACCTAACATGCAGTTCCCTGCTGTTTAGCGTGTCCACGATGTGAGCCGTCATGGTCCACACTGGAACATTTCATCCTCCCAAAGGAAGCCTGGCCCTCAGGCAGCCGCACGCTCCCAACCTAGGCAATCCCCGGTCCACCTTCCGTCTCTCCAGATCTGCCTTCGCTGCCACTTTACATTCATGGAGTCACATGCGACGTAGGTTTGTGTCCAGATTTTTCATGTTGCATAAGGTTCATCCACCATGTAGCATGTGTCAGAGCTTTGCTCCTTGTCACGGCTGAGTAATATTCCACTGCAGGGACTGCAGGAACATGCCACTTTCACTTATCCATTCGTCTGTGGATGGGCACTGAGGTTGGGCCAACATTTCAGCTTTTATGAATAATGCTGTTGGGAACACTCAGTGTAAGTTTCTGTGTGGACGTTTATTTTCACTTCTCTTTGGTGTATCCCTAGGAATGGAATTGCCGGGTCACACGGTGCAAAGAACCCAATGTTTGTGTCCCCCTAAAATTCACGAGTCAGAATCCCAACCCTCAAGGTGATGGGATTAGGAGGTTGCGAGGGTAGAGCCTCATGAATGGGAATTGTGCCCCCATAAAAGAGGTCCCAGAGAGTTCCCTCACCCCTTCCTCTAGGTGAGGACCCAGTGAAAAGGCACCAGCTACGAGCCAGGAAGGGGCCTGCATGCCAGACAGCAAATCTGCCATACCTCCATCTAGACTTCCAGCCCCAGAACTGTGAGCAACAAGTGTGTGTTGTTTAGAAGTCATCCAGGCTATGGCATTCCATACGGCAGCCCAGATGGACTGTGACATGTGGGAATTGTTTCACCTTCTGAGGACCTGCCAGGCTATTGTGCAAAGTGGCTGTACCATTTCACATTCCCGTCAGGCATAGGCACTGCTTCTATCTCCTGGGAACTGTCACCTACAGCAGGCACCAACCTGGGCAGCAGTTGGCTGGAGAACTACACCATCAACAAGCTTCCAGGGAAAGAGTGGAGACAGATGAGCCTGCAGTGTGGTCATTGCTAGGATTATTGCCAATATTGCCTGGATCACTACCAGGATCATAGCCAGGATCATTGCCAGGATTGAGCTAGGATTACTGCCAGGATCACTACCAGGATTATTGCCAGGATCACTGCCAGGATCATTGCCAGGATTGAGCTAGGATTACTGCCAGGATTACTACCAGGATTAAGCCAGGATTAATGCCAGGATCACTGCCAGGATCACTGCCAGGATTGAGCGAGCACCCAGAAGCTGTGGAAGCCACTGGCTAGGTGTGGTGGGGACTGCCCCAGACTCGCAGGGAGAGGGGGTTCAGCAAAGGCTTCTAGGGAGAGACCACATAATGGAGGAGTGGAACCCGGCGGGCCACAGGATGGACTCAGCTCTGTCTGTATTGGTCCTGAGATCCGTTCCCACGTGATAAGCAGTGGCTACACTGACAGACACAAGTTTAGCTAAGAGCAAGATGTCTGCAGGGTAGACTGTGCAGTCTTCCCATGGGAATGTGTGGGAGTTCTTTGGAAATCGGACAAGTGCCACTGGGACCCATTACAACCTCTAAGGACCCCTAACTATGAAGCTGTTATTCACCCTGAAACAGACTTGGCTAACAGCTTGAGCAGAGCGCTCAGACCTGACTCCTGGCAGGGCAGCTCTCCAGGCTGAGGGCAGGGGATTCTAGGGGCTCCTCAGCAGGGGTGTGAGTCCAGCTTCCCCATTGCTACAGGCTGACCCGTGTTCCCTCAAAAAAGAGGTTGAAGTCCTAACTCCTGGAACCTAAGGATGTGGCTGATTTGGAAATAAGGTCTTTTCCGATGTAATCGCATTGAGGTCCTGAGCATGACCCAGTCCAATAGGACCGGTGTCCTACTGAGATGAGAAGACACCGGGAGGGTGTCACATGCAGGCGCAGAGGCCCGGGGAAGGGCAGACAGGCTGCATAGCTAGAGGTGAAGAGATGGAGCAAGGCACCTGTGAGCCTAGGAACAGGAGGACTGCCAGCAGCCCCGGGGCAGGAGAGGCAGGAGGGCCCTCCCCGGAGCCCTCGGGGGAGCAGGGCCTTACCCACATCCTGACTTCAGATTGTGGCCACAGAGCCAGCGAGAAGACAGCTCTGCTGTTGGCGCTGCTGTGTGAAGGCAGCCGCAGGAAGCTAACACGCCCGTGTTGACAACTTTGCTGGGACAATAAACAGAGCAAAGATACTTCCAAATCTTCAACCCCCTGTCCACTGTTCCCATTAGAAAACAGTCCCAAAGGAAACGACACGAAGGCTTGAGGAGCACACCAGGTCCGTCACATTGTAGATTAGAGGCGGGCCTGGGGTCAGACCAGAGCCTGTGGCCCCCACCCTGAGTGCCCGAGCACCACAGGGCAATGCCGTCTCCGGCCCGGCTTTCCTGCCCTCCCCACGTACTGCTGCCACCCGCACAAGACAGCCCATTGGATTGACGCCCAGATCCTTCACCACAGCACAGGGTGACAGCAGGCCGCTGACCTCACAGACAGATCCTCACACCCACGGTCTCAGAGCGCGCCGCTCCCTGTGTGATAGATTTCCTTACTCCGTGAAGTTGTTGGCAGTGAATTTGACACGGCAGCGTCACCACTTATAGGCGTCCTCCCAGCTACTAGATGCCAGCCACCTTCGTTTATGAATAAAACAAGGAAATATTGCATCTAAGTAATGATCTGGTTTGGCTCCATGTCCCCACCCAAATCTCATGTCAAATTGTGATCCCCACGTGTCGAGAGAGGGACCTGGTGGGAGGTGATTGGATCATGGGGGCGATTTCCCCCAGGTTGTTCTCATGATAGTGAATTCTCAGGAGAGTTCATGGTTTTAAAGTGTGGCACTTCCTTACCCTCTTACCATCTTGTGAAGGTGCTTTGCTTCCCCTTCCGCTTCTGCCATGATTGCAGGTTTCCTGAGGCTTCCCCAGCCATGTGGAACTGTGAGTCAATTAAACCTCTTTCCTTCATAAATTACCCAGTCTCAGTATCTTTATAGCAGTGTGAAATGGACTAATACAATAAGAAAGAAATTAAAACAGCACCAGTTTCAGCCCAGGCAGAGCCCAGACGATTTCCATCCATGTTTGGAAAAGGGAAAAGCGTCCTTGCAGAATTCTGCGCATGCGGCACTACTGGTTTCACTCTCTTCTCAGCCACCGTGGATGGCACTTTTTGACGCCCTCGCCCTTTGCTCGTGGAATTCCAGCAATGTCTGGAAAACACTGGAAATAACTGGCACTTTCACAAGTGCCCGGGAACAGCACCCTCTTGTAGCAACGGCACAGCCCACAGTGCACAGAGCTCCTTCAGGGACTGCACATGCGACAGCCTCAGGGCAGACGGCACGGGCTCCTTAAGGCAGCAGAGCGTGGTGTGGGCGGCGGGAGGTGTGCGCATGCCCCATGCCTTCCTCAAGTTTTAGGATGTCATCCCCGATCTCCTTTATTCATGCAACAGATACTTACTGAGCCTGCACTGTTACTTCCTGTCTTCCTTGACAGGTGTCAGGCATCAGGTTCTTCTTCTACGCGAACCTGACTGTAAAACTGGGCAAATGCATGAAGCCAGTGTTACCAGTTGAGTTACATCTGCTCCCACAAAAATATGCTGGAGCTTTGACCTCTGTGCCTCCGTGTGGCCTTGTCTGGGAAGTGGGTTTTGCAGACGTGCTGTGTTAAAGTGAGGTCAGATGGCAGAACCCTGATCCAATGTGAATGGTGTCCTTATGAAGGGGGCAATTTGGGCCCACCCTATAAGATGCAGAGGGCTGAGGTATCTACAGTCCAGGAACCCCAAAGATGGCAGTGAACCAAGGAGCTGGAGGAGAGGCCTGAGCGGATTCTCCTGCACAGCCTCAGAGGGGACCAGCCCTGCTGACACCCTGAGCTCGGGCCCTGGGCTCTAGGCCGGGAGACGACACATTTCTGCAGTTAAGGCCACCCAGTCTGCAGGGCTTTGCTGGGGCTTCCCTAGGGAAGGAGCATGGCTCTTGCTTCTAGGCACTGAAGAGCACACAGCACAGCTGAGGTCTCTGAGGGGAGGAAACATGGTGAAGCTCAGCTCTCCACTGGGGGCGCTTCCCTGCAGGGTGTCCAAAAGCAGGGCTGGCAAAGTACAGGGGCCCTGCCAGGCCAGAGGTGGGGACCCGCTGCAGGACTCAGCATGGTGGGCCAGGGAGAGGGGCCGGGGGAGGCTGCAGGCGGGTGCACTGGAGGGCCTAGGCCTGCCTCCCTGGCCAGGTGCTGCTGGGACATCTGGGACATGCCCAGAGGGCACACTCGAGAGCTGGAGGAAGAGGTGCCTGTGCTCCCAGCCCACTCACAAAGCCCTAGCAGAGGGGAGGCCATGCTGGCCCCAGCTGTGGGAGCATCAGCTCCAACCAAGCCTCAGCCCAACCTCCAGCTCAATCATGCAGGCAAAGAGCAAAAGCCACCAAAACTCAGAATGAAAACAGTCCCCCCGACACCCAGCAAAAACTGAGTGCTGACAGAGGTGCTCACACTGACAGGTAGCAGACTTCACAGATCTCGTCCAGACACGTTATTTAATGAACAAAACTCCAATAACTGCCCTCTGGAATCCGGAGTTGCTGTCATTATGTAAAATATTCAGTATTCAACAAAAATCATGGCACATGCCAAGGAACAGGAGTAACCCACTTTTCATTCTTAGGGGCAAATATAGGATACTTGGCATGTGTGTGGGGCCCTTGCCAACTACAAGGATGTGACAACGCAGACTCAGACGTTCTGATGACGCAGTGTCAGCAACATGTGGATACCACACATCCTCATATGAACTCTTTCCTGTTAACTTTTGGGAAAATTGAAGTCTGCAAGCTAAATCTCCTTGCTATTGCAAGCTGAAGCCCAAATAAATAAAAGTAAATTTAAATCTGAGATTGGGCTGGGTGCGGTGTCTCATGCCTATAATCCTAGCACTCTGAGGGGCCAAGGTGGGTGGATCACCTGCCATCCCGAGTTCGAGACCAGCCTGGCCAATGTGGCAAAACCCCATCTCTACTAAAAATAAAAAAATTAGCTGGGCATGGTGGTACACGCCTGTAGTCCCAGCTACTTGGGAGGCTGAGGCAAGAGAATCCCTTGAACCCGGGAGGCAGAGGTTGCAGTGAGCTGAGATTGTGCCACTATACTCCAGCCTGGGTGACAGAGTGAGACACCATCTCAAACAACAAACAAACAAATCTGAGACTGTTCTCCCCATTTCTTGTTCTGCCGTCTCAGCCAGAGGAGCCCGTGTCCTCCCCACCCTTCCACAGATGCACGTGGCTCCTGTGGGGCCACAGATGCCCCAGGAGGCCCTTGTTCGTACAGTTTCAGATTCCCATGCTCTCCCCAAAGCCGTAAACAAAAGCAATGCTCTGGCCCATGAGTCCACATTTGCGTCAGCTGAGGCCCTGGGCAGGTCAGTGCCATGGACGGGCAAAGCGAGTTCTTGCCTGGGAGCTGACCCTCCTCCAGGAAAGACTTCCCGTCAGAAGGTCCATTTCAACCCCTGCCTTGATTATATCTGGGCAACCCACTTCTGTCAACATGCTCCTCACTCAGAGAATGGCACTGGAGACGTGCCCGCCTTCTTGAAAAGCTTAAGGTTCCTCACAGGGAAGGCCCATGAACCCTGGTTCTGCCAGGTCCCCTCACCACTCCAAGTCAGAAAACTCCATCCCAAGGGCATTTTCCACCAGCTCAAAGCAGGCCTGGTGTTTAGGGGAAACACATTCTTGTTTTTCTTTATACTTTTGCCACCTAAGCTTGTATCACCATATCCTATGGTTCCATGTTTTAACTTCACATAAACTGAATCACTGAGTGTATTTCTACATCTGGCTCAATTCATTCGATGTCTGAGCAGAGCTTTGGTTTGACACGCACATTTTCACTACTTATCCTTTCAAACCATCTGGGTCATTTCTGTCGGGCATACTCCTAGGAGCGGCACTGCATGGTATGGTGGGCAGAATTCAAAGGTGTCGCAAGATTCCTGCCCCTGGTTTCCATCCTGTGAGGTCCAGGCAGGATCAGGATGCCGTTATTCCCAGGATCTATGAACAGGATGTTGTCACCCCCAGGATCCGTGACTAGGATGCTGTCACCCCCCCCAAGATCTGTGAATATGGTGGGGTCACTCCTGGGATTTGTGAACATGATGCTGTCACCCCCAGGATCTGTGAACAGGATGTTGTCACCCCCAGGATCCGTGACTAGGACATGGTCACCCCCAGGATCTGTGACTAGGACAGGGTCACCCCCAGGATCCGTGACTAGGATGCGGTCACCCCCCAAGATCTGTGAATATGGTGGGGTCACTCCTGGGATTTGTGAATATTATGCTGTCACCCCCAGGATCTGTGACTGGGACGGGGTCACCCCCGGGATCTGTGACTAGGACGGGGTCACCCCCAGGATCTGTGACTAGGACGGGGTCACCCCCGGGATCCGTGACTAGGATGCGGTCACCCCCGGGATCTGTGAGTAGGGCGGGGTCACCCCCAGGATCCAGCTGCATCATAGGGCAAAGTTGGTGTGATCCTGGCTCCTGTGATTATGGCACGAAATGTGGCACTCTGTCCTGGCTGAAGTCAGAGATTCTCCTGCTGGCTTTGGAGTGCGTGAGGGGGCCAGTGGGTGGGAACCAGAGAGAATGACTGGCAGCCAAGGAGCAAGCAACCTCTGGCCAATGGCCAGCTGGAAAATGGGCCTCCATCCCTCCACCACAAGGAGCAGACGCTGCCAGCCACCTGCATGAGTGCCCAGAAGAGGCCCTGAGCTCAGAGGAGAACTCGGTCCCTCTGAGACCTTGATGTCATGCACCACCATGCCTGGCTTTTTTCTGTGTATTTTTACTAGAGATGGGGTCTTGAACCCCTGAGCTCAAGCAGTCTGCCTGCCTCAGCCTCCTAAAGTGTTGGCGTTACTGGCATGAGCCACCACACTTTTAACCTGACTGGCCATTGTGGATATTCTTTGTGAAAGCTCTTTCAAATCTTTCACCTTAGACGTCTAAGTTGTCTTTCGTTGATTTGCTGCATAGCCTGGGTGTGGCCCTGCGTGTGGCCCTGGGCGTGTGCTGCTCTCACTCCTCACAGCGCCCCTGCGTCTTCTCAGTGGTATCTTGATGAGCAGGTTATCACTGGTCATGTTAATTTTAATGTAGTCAAAGTTACTCATCTTTGTGATCGGGCTTTGTCCTGTTAAAAATCTTTCCTAACTCTAAGGTCATGAGGATGTTCTCTCACATTGTTTTCTAAAGGGTTATTACTTCCCCTGCACATTTTTATTTTTTGAGACAGGGTCTGGCTCTGTTGCCCAGGCTGGACTGTGGTGGCGCAATCTTGGCTCACTGCAACCTCCGCCCAGGGAGCTCAAGAAATTCTCTCAGGTCAGCCTCCCAAGTAGCTGAGACCACAGGCGTGCACCACCACACCTGGCTTTTTTTCTGTGTATTTTCACAAGAGATGGGGTCTCGAACCCCTGAGCTGAAGCAATCCACCTGCCTCAGCCTCCTAAAGTGTTGGGATTACAGGCATGAGCCACCATGCTTGGCGTCCCCTGCACATTTAAATTTAAAATCCACCTAGGATTAATGGGCACAGTGTGATGGTGGCATCAAGGTTCACATTCATCCCCGTGGAAAAACTGCTGGCCAAAAAGAACTGCCGCCTGGAAAGGCTGTCCTTTCCTCACTGCTCTGCAGCTGGACCCCTGAAGTAACCTTCACCCGTGCCTCCCGGGCACCACCCCCAGGTTGGACACCTAAGCCTCCTCATCCTGTACCACACGTCTTCCCGCCTCGCTCTGCGTCGACGTGTGGCTCTCAGCTGCTCTTGGCACTCTGCATTTCCACATAAATTGTTTTTCAAGATTCAGAAAATGGGGGAAAAACTCACAGGACTTAAATGCCATGGCACGGAATCTGCCAAGCAACAGGAGGAGAACTGATGCCTCCCACGCAGCCCTCTAAGCCATCAATACATTGCTCCATTAATTTAGACCTGCTCTAAATTCTTTCAAGCATGTTTTGTAGTTTTCTACATGAAGGTCTTGCATATTTTTCATTTTATTCCTATTTAATATCTTGTCGATTTGTTCCTGATTTACAGAAAATTTCTATATAGATCCTGTATCTGGCAGCATTATTAATTCTAATTATTTAACTGCAGGTACTTTTGTATTTTCTACATAAACAACAGTATAATTGTTGTAGTTATTTCTTTACAACCTGCTCCCCTCCCCCTTTTCCTTGCCTTACTCCACCCTCAAGCCCTGGGGAGTAGAAGGTGAGAGTTACCAGCCTTCTTATATAGACAGGTTTTTTGGTAAATGCTCTCAATCAGACTAAAGAACTTCCCTTTTATTCCTGGTCTGCAAATGGTTTCATCTCCACAAATAGATAGTGAACTGTAACTAAATGTATGAATCTGATCATACGATCATAGTGTTTTCCTCCTGGGACTGCACAGCTATTTCCCTTCATTCTAGAACAGAGCAGGCGTCACAGGGCCTAGAATGTTCGTAAATCTGAGTGCAATCATCACTCATTATCCGACTTCTATAGAAGTCGACATTTTCTGTAAGAAACAAATACAACAGACACAGCAGCCAAGAGAAGGGTCTGGCTTTCAGGAAGGCAGGGGAGGAGAGTCAGGCTCCCAGGCCAGCGAGGAAGCCCCAGGGTTGGGATGTGGGCGAGTTCTTCCACTGAAACAAGACAGAGCAGCCAGGCAAGTGGAGGCAGATTTTAGGTGTGGTAAGGGGTGGAGGCAGTTCCCTCCCAGTGGCTTATATCTTTCTGTAAGTGGTCCAGTATCCGCAGAGGGGCAGGGAGGAAGTGAGGTTGCATTTGTAAGACCCTCGTAGCCACTGCGGAGAGCTGGAGACAGGACTGACCCCCAAAGCCATAGTTCATCTCACCTCTCCCAACTCCCAAAGCTCTTTAACACTTGTAAAACCTGAACATGTTTTAGAATGGATGACCCTCTCCAATGATGATGGGCAGCACCGGCTCTTTCTTAGTGATCCGGCAAAGAACAGCGTGGCCTCCTGACTGACTAGGATGCGGCAGTGCTGGGGACGCCGGGCTCATTCCTGCACACAGGCCGGTCACACATCCGCCTCCTGTGGCTGCCCAGACACTGAATAACCGTCGCACACAGAAATCCAAAAGACCTGAGCAGCCCACCCAGACGGGAATCAGTACATTTTACTACAGGCAATAACAGCACTGGGCTATGTTCAAAATGCAGATTCCTGGATCCCACCCTCAGAAATCCGCTCCTTATGGGTGGGGAGGGCGGGCAGGAACTGACATTTTCTGATAGCCCCCAGGTGCCGGCAGGAAGGCCCTGCCCCCTCTCTGCGTGCTTTAGAGCAGTGTGGAGTGGAAGGGGCCAGGCTAGGGAGGAGGTTATAATCCTAGACAAGGGCAAGTTTGATACACTTTGGAAAAATGAGCAAGGAGCCTGGGACAGGAAAGAACCACCCCTCCCCATCTTCCCCACTTCCAAAGCCAGGCTGGAGCGGAGTCAGCGGCTTTCATGAGAAGTTGGCGGCAACGAAGACAGGTTTCCCCTGGCATCGTGGCTCCATTCCTTCCCTGAGAAACCAGAACTGTGTGATTGCCAAGACTGTCATTTCCAGAACACCTCGTAAAAATTTGGCAAATTCTTTCAAAGTTAAAAACGCACAAACGTTTCCAGAAGTTAATCACTGAGCTATCTGTGCACAGCTGCACACAGAAGGACATTCAGTGGAGCATTTCTGCAAGAGCGACTGCCCCTCCCAAGTATCTAACTCAGAAGTGGGTACAGTGCCTGCAATCAGCAGAATATTTACGCAGCGATGACAAACAATGAAAGGGCCAAACTATATATACCCATATGGAAAGATATGTATCTAAGATAAGGTTCAAAGAGGCAAATTAGGAAATAATATATTTAATGCAATCTCACTTGCTGGGAAAAAAGTTAAACACAGACACTGCACACTGCCATTTGCTCAGAAGAATGAAGAGAAGAACCTAGGGACAGAACCTAGGCACAGCTACTTCTGGAGAACAGGGGCAGGGAACTGGGTGGCAGAATACATGCTTTTTACTTTATATGCTGGTATACTGTTTCTCTTTTCCCCATAAACAGGTATTATTTTCACAATTAAAAACTCAAGTATACGCTGGTTTTTAATTAGGAAAATAATACCTGCTTATGGGAAAAATAGAAAGAGTTAAGCAAGAAAATAAAGTAAAAAGTATACATGGCTCAGTATACCTTTAAAAACAGTAGACAGTTAAAAAACAGTATACATGGCTCATACACATGCTAGTTTTTCATTACTGGTGAGGTACCGAGTACAAATACCTACTTACTCCACCAGTAAGATAACAATTCAAATTAGGTGTCTTATGTGTCACACACTCTTGTCACAACGCAAATCAACAGAAAAGAAGTTCTGAACATCTACCTGTTTTAGGCTGAAATGATTAAAGTCCTTGAAAGCTGAGATCCTGACTTCCTTTGGGCTCCTACAATAAGCCACAGTTGCCTGGGCACTGCGTGTGGCTGCCTGACCTCTGGCTGGCTGAAATGACGTGCAGCGGAGCCGTGGACAGGCCTGAGCCAGGTCCACGGACAGGAGACCCCACTCGGTCCCCCCAGCCACCCTTCCAGAAGACACCCTTGTTGACACCACAGCCACACGAGGACACACACGAGCAATTTCCTTTTGTCTTATGACAGCTCCTAAAAGGGACCCCACAGATACCCTCAAGAAAGTTTTCGCTTACTTGATCCCACAAAACAGTGTCCAGAGCGCCCTCCAGAATGAAGGTCATTCTTCCAGGCACAGGCGAGGACCTGGGCGCTGTGCCTACTGGTGTGACCTGTTGCTGCAGGTTTTCTTCCTAAGACTT
Organism: Cacajao melanocephalus; assembly: GCA_963573385.1. Lineage (NCBI taxonomy): Eukaryota > Metazoa > Chordata > Mammalia > Primates > Pitheciidae > Cacajao > Cacajao melanocephalus. The sequence continues at coordinate 24,864 of CAUYLG010037029.1, forward strand.
CCAGTGTTCTTTCCTTTTCTTTAAAAATCTTCACATTTTCACAAACTCTAGACTTGAAAAGAAACATGAAATCTTCCAGTATCAAAAACATACAGGATTTAAAAATCTAAAACAGCCCAAAGAAACTGTAAAGCCATCAAGCACACGGAAAACATATCAAAGATGCAGTGGCACATTCTGTGACATACGAAAAACAACCAGTTTAATAATTACAACAGTGCAGCATCAACATTGTAGTAGTCAACACTAGGACACTGTCTATGACATTTAAATTAGGAGTTTCTCCACACTTGTCAACGGGCGCCCTGGGTGTCCCAGAGAGGTGAAGAAATGATTGGCATGAAGGAGTCCACAGGACCAGGGCAGGCGTTCAAGGTCCCAGACGCCCAGCGCATGTGGACAAGTACAGACGCCACCGAGTGTGATGGAACGGGCCTCGGATGCTTCATCCCAACATCGCTGAAAACTCAAAGTGCTTCACATCTACAGGATAAGAAATGGCTTCATCTCCTCATCCATACAAGGTGAGAGCAAAGGAGTAACCCTCGGGCAAATTGTGGCCCCTTTAAACGTTTATAGCAAGTTCCCACCCCCTTGGGAGGTCACATGGTGAAACATACAGTTATATACAACAGGGCAGGTTTTTAAAAAGAGTTGCTCTCAGATGCATTTTTCCTGCTCCCTAAAAAGCTGAGGAAGATACTGGATCCACAGAAAGAAAAGGCAATGCAGTAACATGAGGCCCTTGTGGCCACACCGTCCAGGGGAAGGGCTGTTAAAAACACAAGTATTCTTGTGAAATTCTTCAATCTGAGCGTTAAGGCAGGTCTGCAGGAGATCAGACAGCAACGCTACCGGCTCTGAGAGGACATGAATGTCGCCTCCCGGCAGAGGGGCAGAGAGATCAGAGTTGTTCCTGAGTTAACACCTGCTACAACAGCAAACTTTAAACACACTCAAGTTAAACGGTTTCCCACTGCAATGTCTTCACCAAAAAATAACTTGTAAAACCCAAGCTTACCAAAAAAGGAAGGGTTGATCTTTGCTTGTGCCAGCATGAGTGAGTAATATGCTAAGTTTAAGCAGCTGGCAATTCTAATGAAAAGTCCAAGTGAGGCCAGATTCTGCAGCATAGGCCAGGTCCATGCTGAGCCGACAGACAGACTCTGTGGCCAGAGTCAGGGCAGGAAGCCGGAAGGGGCTGCTGGGCACCAGACACTGTAATGATCAAGGGCAAGGAAGAGCCGTAAACAGCAACAGAACCCTCTCCCAGGGTATCCAGCTCAAAGGCATCAGAAGACCAAGGATTCAGGTGCAGTTAAAGGGCAATTTGGCCAATAGATTGAAAATCAGAAAGTTAAATCTGACGCCAAGTGAGTTGTTCTGAGACTAGTAATCTACGGTGCTGCAATTTTGGCTTTTAAAGATAGAACGCTTGTTCTACGGAAAAGTGTATCTCACTTTAAAACCAACCTCTTCATGGGAGGGGAAACCAAAAGCAAAGTCCCTGTGATCACCATGATTTATTGCTGAAGCAGAACGAAACTTGCCCCAGGCTGCACAGGCTTTCCAGAGCCAGCCTGGGCCCAGCAAGCCACCGTGAGGACAGCACGGACTTTGCAGAGCCAGCCTGGACCCAGCAAGCCGCGGCGAGGACAGGCTTCCTTCCGCCGTCTCCTCTGCACTGGGACACAGCGGTGGAAACGTTCCCTGTTTATGCCTGCATTACTTAGTGGAACCTAACATGTATATTGCTTTATTCTTGCTGAAAGAGGGGAGTTTACTTGCGGTGAGCACTGAACCCTGCTGGCTGCAGCCAATGGTAAAGCGGACCTCAGGGGGAGGCTGACCTGACAGCAAAACTCCACCCATCAGTACCAGCCTGCAGCATGACCTCCATCTGCTTCCATCAGCTGCAGTGACCTACAATAAATAATACATTCTATTTACAGGTTCTAATAAGATCTCTCTTTAAGGGAGGACAAAGCTGTATTTTGTTGTTACTGAACTAGCCTATACAGAAACATGTGTCATCTCCCAAAACGCAGCAAACTTATCTGAGAATCACAGCACTCAGACAGCGGACAAGAGCAAATACGTCGAGGTGGATGCAGCAGTGCTGCATGGGCCTTCCTCGAGGTCGAGACTGAGTCTGTCAGCCAGCAGCTGCCCTCAGAACTCTGCAGGTCTGGGACTGTCACGCTGCTTTAAGAGAAGACTTCTGAATGGGACTGACGTGTACCTTTGCAGGTATAAATAAGGTTATTTAGAAATACCGACACGGGAAGTACTGTCACAGCACGGAGGAGGCCATGACGTTGAAGGACGATCCAGACATCCACCAGGCTTTTGCTTCCGGTGGGTGTGGACGTGGGACTTCTCATTCATGTAGCTGGAAAGGACATTCTAGCATGGGGATTAGTCCTGACAGAACCACCACGGGTATGCATTCAAACTGGGATATTTACAAGAAACATGTATATATAACATTTATATATTCAATTAAAAGCCTGGACAACCAAGACTTTTAGTCAAGTCGCTGAACTTATTGCAGGATGAGGTAACTGAGATGTTCGCAGTGGGATTGACGCAGCTCAGGTCCTCAGAGTTGATCCCTCCCGTCTGGATTCTTCAGTGATGGTTTGATCGTCTCCATTCGCAGAATAAGCTCCAGCTTTTCTATGTACAAAGAGCAAGGTGGCGCCCCACCCAGCCCTGCCCTGTGGTCCTGAGTGCACCCTTCAGAACTGGTCTTGGACAGAAAGAACTAAGGACGTCCCTTATAGATTGGTCTCGTCCCAGGCAGGATCGTTCATGTTCTTGAGGACTTTCCTCACCAGCTTCTCTAAGTCTTTGCGGGCTCTCTGCTCTTCCTCTAGAGACTTCTTCATCTTTTTGTTGTCCTGTGAATTAAGCAGACCACAGTATGCTCACTATCTCTGGTACTGCGTAGGGCTTCCTTTCCCCAAAGGTGCATCCTCGAGGAGCTAAGGCCTCAAGTCATGAAATCCCGCGTGAGCTGCCTGTGAACTATGAGGTCATGGGGGTCCGTGAAGCTTGACCACCTCGACAGGGGGGCGGTGCTCCTGACTCTGCAGCTGCTCCCGGAATGGAAACAGTCCGAATGGCTCCTATGAAGTCCACAAATGAATCTCTACAGAACATACCGTAAGAAAATGGCTGGAAATTGCAGATGGGATAGCTCCTACCCAGCCTTTCTGTCCATTTATAACCACCTTCCAGAGTTACAGAAAGGACTAGAAGTAACAGCAACGGACAGGTGCAGGAGTGAGGGAGTGAGCACCCGCTCTGTGCAGCTGAACCCGGGCACATCTCAGGATGAAGAGGCACGCGCAGTGGGATGCATGCTCCTGCTAGGGGCAAAGCGTGAACATGGGAGCCCGCCCGCCAGCCAGAGGTGTACCTCGAAGCCCAGCGGACACTACGTACAACGGAGGAGAACCGTGCAGTCCCACACTGCAATCAGCTCTCTCTCTAGGCCACACTCCTCAGGCCGTTCCTCGGCCAAAACAACATCCCAACCTTCCCTAGTCTGACTGGACAGGTGGCCAAAGCCACTCATATTCATATTATGTGCCAATGTTCAGAACACCCCTGGTGAGTCGCCACATCTGGCTCGCTGACCTAGCTTCGGAAGCCAAGGACCATCCAGTGGCAGAGGCTAATCTCAGGGGCACCCCGCAGGATTTGTCACCAGACAGAACTTTCGATATTTTAAAATTAATCTTCCAACAGAATTTGCAATGGTTTATGATATCAAAATCAGTATTGTTTAAAAAAAATAGTTTAAACAAGCCACTTTACAGACAACCGACTGTTTTATCTGCTGGACTTCTGAAAGACACGACTTCCTTTTAGTTTTTGCTTATAGACAATCAGCTTATTTTTATTTATTTGTATTTTTTTTTTTTGAGACAGAGTCTCGCTCTGTTGCCCAGGCTGGAGTGCAATGGCGTGATCTTCAGCTCACTGCAACCTCCGCCTCCTGGGTTCAAGTGACTCTCCAGCCTCAGCCTCCCGAGCAGCTGGGATTACAGGCACCTGTCACCATGCCCGGCTAACTTTCGTATTTTCAGTAGAGATGGGTTTTTGCCATGTTGGTCAGGTTAGTCTCAAACTCCTGACCTCAGGTGATTTGCCCACCTCAGCCTCCTAAAGTGCTGGGATTATAGGCGTGAGCCACCACACCCGGCCAGCTTCTTTTTAATATAGTGTTTTCTTTTTTCCCATTTGAAAAAAAAAAAAAAAATTGAAAGACGGATTATGACGTACCTGTCTTAATTCTTGCACTTCATCCTTTAATGCGTATACGGTATCCACAAGACTCCTGAAACAGGAAACAGAGCACACACATAAACAGGGTGAGGCCTGGAGAAGACACATGGAAATTTACCAGGAAACACTACGAGGCTGAGTGGAGTACACGGGGCCACTCTGCCCTAGCCTGTGGACTGTCTGCAGTCACAGCTAAACACCGCCGACCCCTGTGGATGGCAGGTTCAAGCCTAATCAAGGGAGCCTCAGTTTATGATGACATTTTAAAAGTGAATCTTCTGGCCAGGCACAGTGGCTCACGCCTGTAATCCCAGCATTTTGGGAGACTGAGGCGGGCGGATCACCTGAGGCCAGGAGTTTGAGACCAGCCTGGCCAACAGGGTGAAATCCCATCTCTGCTAAAAATACAAAAATTAGCTGGGTGTGGTGGCGCGGGCCTATAGTCCCAGTTACTCAGGAGGCTGAGGCAGGAGAGAATCACTTGAATCCAGGAGGCGGAGGTTGCAGTGAGCCAAGATTGGGCCATTGCACTCCAGCCTGGGTGACTAGAGTGACTCTCTGTCTCAAAAAAAAAAAAAAAGTAAAGCTTCTGAAGTCATACCCCCACCCTCAGGGAGTTGCTCAGACTCTACGACCCACTGCACAGGTCAAATGCCTGCTTTAGAATACTGGAAGAAATCTTACTTTTCTTCAATCACTGTCTGACCATTACTTTTAGTTTCTTCGACTATAATTTTCTCTTCTTCTGGAAGCAAAACTTGTGGGGCAGATTCTTTGCGTGAACCTAGGATCATGAAAATATAATAAATAAACCTCAGGCAAATACCACAGCAGAATGAAGAAAAATAACTTGACTATTCAACGTCACTTAAATATTAAATTCTAGCAACTATAAATTTTAAAATGTTCATCCAGGCAAGCTAAAAAAGGACATTTTTTATCAGTTTTCTTCACCTCTGTCTACTGAGCCCAGGCCTTGTGACCAAAGCCATACAGAGGACAGGAAACTGGAGCCTTTTAAAAATCTGAATTATGAATGGTTTCAACCCTAACATTTTCAACAGGGAGGAAGTTAAAGGTTGTTAACTGTACTGCTCTGGATATTCATCCCATTTTGACCCATTATTCCAAGAGTTTCAGAAAGACATATGAGACCAAGAAGAACATATACAGTGTTTACAAATCAAAGATCTGGCAATAAAAACATTTCATGCTACAGCAACATTTAATAATCAAGATATTACAGAATCATAGCATATGGTTTAGAAAAAGCAAAATTTATTATGTAGTCCTTTATGAAAACTTTATATTTGTGGAATATAAACATTTTTCTTAATGAAAGGAAATAAACTGCTCACAATGTCAGAGGAACATTTGTGTCACATAACCAACACTTGCACAAGAGCTTATACGGGACAGGCCCTCAATAAATGCTGCAAAATATGTACTTTAGAAATTAGGAAATCAAAATACTCATTTTAAAAGGTGAGGAAGAGAATTCAAATTCTATTTAACAATGCAAGGGAGAAAACCTTAAATAGTATTTTCTTGAAGATTATAGAGTATGATAACGTGTATCATTTATATTTTTGAAAAATTATACCAGATGCAAATCAGAGGAAAGCTATAATCTACCACAGAACACAAACGCCTGCAAATGTGTAATACTGTAATATTTCTCCGCGAAGAAAGCACACTCGTGTTCGAGACATGCTAACTATGGAAATGGTGCTTCCGCTTGCTGGGTCTTTCTTCTGGCTCGCCTTTCCTTGTTCCTAGAAGTTTGTCAGATCATAAGAAAGGCACTTGCTGTGCGACCTCAGTCACGGGAAAGCTCAGTACAATACGAATGTGTTATGAAGACGGGATTTTAAAGAATGGCTTCACCAGCATTTCGCTGATGCTTATGCTCCTGAGTGGAACATGGTTAACCATGATGTCAAAGCTTGGTAAGATGGCCCACAAGACGTTCCTGACACGCGAGGGCACCACTGCTACTTCCACAGCAGTATTAAACAGGGGCCAGGACTGGCACTCACTGGCCACGTGCTGCCCCTCGTACGTCTGCAAAACCTGCTCTACCCCTCAGAATGGCACCCCTGGGAAACTGGAAATCCAGGGACTGAACAAAATCAAAACATTGCATTCCTTCATCCTCTCAGGCATAAGAAGAGTGAGTCCTGGGAAAGCAACCAAGTGCCACTCTGTCATGCAGCACAAGCTTCAGGAGACACTTGTCACACCAATAATGGGAAATGAGGATAACTGCGGAATCTCAAGATCAAATGCAGCACTTAAAATTCCATCACAGGCCATGGCTGGCACACCTACGTCTCTGTTAAAGTGGGTCAAATGCTCCTTTAAAGGCGACCCTCCCTCCCGCTCACACTGTCGTAACCCCACTGTGCTATCAGCTGGCAGCAGCAGACCTGGCACTGTCAGGGAAGGAAGGAAGGAAGGAATGGGGGGGCACAGCTCCTCACATGCACGCCCCGGGCCAGTCCACCCACCCGTGCACACGGTGACCTATGTCTCGGGAATAACTTTTTGGACAGAACATTGAGGCCAGATTTCAGAAAGATGGTTTTAAAAACATGAGGCTGAAAGTGTCAGCCCGAAGAATCTCTACAGGCCCAGGACACAAGGGCGGAGACAGCCCTTCGGGCTGCGGGCTCTGGGCTGCCTTCTGGTAGGCCCCTCTGGGGGGCTAACGGGTAATGTTGCTGAGACATGAGCCACACGAGAAGATACTGCTTAGGATGGAAACTGGTATGTGAAGGAAACTACAGCAGAAGCGTGGGGTGCTAGCCAGGTGGAGAAGCTGCCAGAGCTTCTCATACGAATGCAAAGGGTACCCATGTTCCTTCAAGGAAACATTAATTCATGTGCTATTTGCCCAGAAGATACAGAAAGTAATTTCATAGAAAATAAAAAAGAAAATAAACAATGGAAATCCAGAATATTCATAAAGACTCAGATATTTATAGCACATGTGAAGAAATCAAACGGCTTCACTTACTCTTCCCTGCAAAGTGAGCTGATAACATTGCACGTTTTAGTCAGCTCCTAATTTTCCCACCATCCACCCGTTTGTCCTGCTTTGAGCCCACAGTTGATGACTGTGTTAGAGTCAAATCCACGGAAGGTATACTCATGTATCTCACATTCAAGTCTGCAACACATTTCTTCAAATGGAGTCGCTAACAAGACACTGGAAAAAGTTATGTAACTGCGCATCTGGCAGATTAAGTTCTGTATTTCAATTATTTTTGTCTCTTCCAGCTTCCTAGACAACCTGTTTACATCACCCGCTTCCAGCGTTAACATTTTCAAGTGACATATAAAATGGGGTCACGAAGAATGTTGACCTTAAAGAAATGGGTCAGACACAGCGTCAACCTCCACACAGGAGCCGTGAGGGCATGGGCCGTGTGCCTGCCGCCTCCAGCCAGAGCTGGGACATTCCTTGTGGTGAGTCTAACCTGCGCACATCACTTAAGCACTGAGTCTCAATTTCATTCTTTATAAAGCAGAACAACAAAACGACTTCTCTAGAGCTGTTCTGAGGATTTCAATATTATATTTTGTACGTATCTTTTAACAGATAAACTCATAAAGATAAAAGTCACTCCATTATGTAGCATCTAAGCCTGTAAGAACTGGTACAGTTACTGTATATGCATGGCACAGGTCTTATGTCTACAGCTACACTTAAAGCATGCGAGAAGGATTTAGTGATACACAAATATAAGTTGGAAAATGTGGTGTTACAGACAGGATGTACTAACTGCTTGATTCCTGAAATGTACTAACGTGAAAAATGCCATTTATGGATCTTAAAATGCCAAGGCCGCTTGTAAATGAGGATTATTAACATGCCTAGAAGTCACACAATTCAAATAATGTGCCTAGTTTTCAACATACAATTTTTCTAAAATGAACATTTTTACAGCCTTTCAAAAATCAACAAATGCCCAGCCAGGTTTACAGTGTAAGTTGACTATTTCTTTAAAGAACAATGTTTTAGAAAGCAGTTAACGAGCTATCTCAGAAACTATTAAAGTGTTTTTACAGGCATCATGGCACATTTTCCCCAAGTTACCTAGGTTAGAAAAACAATTTTAACAGAATTATCAGAGAATGTTCTGTCACTTTATTTAAAATCCATTAACAGAGGCTCAGACATAGGTGAACACATTCATGATGGTTCTAGCACAGTCAAGATCTGTGTTTCCCAAACTTTTTTGTTTCTGGGAGATGAGAGGGGTTCCACAACACATCATTTCAAGAAATGTTGGCGGCTACATTTATTGGAGATTCACAGTGTAGTGCAATATAAGCTTTGAGGAAGTCTGCCATAAAAATACTCACTTAACCTTAATTCAGCATTTCTGAAATGCATTTGAGTGCTGAACTTTTTTTTTCTTTTACAAATCATTATTAACATCTTGTGGTTTTGTGGCTAACATTTTGAGAAGTGCTAGATTGGCTTATAATCTGTTTCTATAACCACATACACAAAACTGATTGGTTATTATTTCCATATGGAGGTGGGAATAAGAAAAACATGAATATAATGAAATGATTCATACTTAACACCAATCCAGCACTTCCCAACCTCGAGGACTCCAAGAATGTGCCTGTAGATGCTGAGGGTCTACCCGCCAAGTGCTGACAAATCCTGCGGCAACCATTCCACTCAGGGGTTGCTATGCACCATGTGGCTGGGAACCCCAGAAGGCACCAGGACCCCACAGCAGCACTCCCTCAGAGGTGTGATCCAGAGAAGCCTGGTACACGTGTGTTGACATGAGCACAAAAGTGAAAATTTGAGAGATGTCTGAGAACCCTGTCCCTCCTCCACCCCAAACAGTCACACATCTCTAGAGAAACTATAGGGCTTTGTTTAAGAAACACAGATCTAATCCAGTATTTCCATTTCATAGACGAGATGACTTGCCACATCAGCAACACAGTGGTGATCCACCCCTGGGGCTCCAAGTATCGACTCGCGACCACCATGCTTGGCTGTGAGACACCATCCTGGGGCCTTATCTGACGACACACAACTAACCGCTTCAGTAACAATGCAGCGTCCACTGTCCAGTCCAGGCACCGGTGTGGTGTGCATGCATGCATATGTATGTCTGCCTGTACCAAAAGCCTAAACATAGTTCAAGTTAATCAGAACAGAACATCTGTCTATCTGGCCAGCGATCTAGGACATTTATAGGAAAATTCACCTTCTAAAATTCATTATTTTTCTAAAATCTGCATCTAGAGTCAACTGAAAATCAAATAACATTCACAGTGGAGCAAAATATGACTACACTTAAAGAAAAATGATTTAATAAGATCTCTCCAAAAGTCACTTTGTTATTTATGGCTCTAGGAGTCTAATCTCCTTTTCTTAGGAAAAGAAAACTCCCATCTCGTGCTGAGAGAGTTCTCCGCATTTACCGTCTGCACCTTGTCTTAACACTATACCTGCCACCAAGAACTTCTTTTCCTTCCCCTTTATGTTGCTTCATTACTCTCTTCTTGGCTGGACAAGCACTTTATAAAACAAAAATTAAAAACCGGCCTCAGTCTAAATAAAAAATTTTTAAGTTGCGCTTTTTCTCATGTATGCACACACACAAAAATAATGCTTCTTTCTGAAGACAAACTGACCAGTGATTGAAAACTTTTTAAGTAAAGGGAAATAGATGAAATAAAACATGTAAAAGGAGTGAATTTGTCTTGTCCAGAACATAGCTAACTTAAGAAAGTGCAAGCGTCCTCTTCTATCAGGACAGGCAGAAATGTTCTGTCACCTGCCTGCCTCTGGAAGACGTTCCGTTCAGGTAGAGGAGCCAAATCATACTAAACTGCAAACTATGCTATTCCCCGCCCCCATGTAACAAATATTAAAAGCCACGGGCTAGCAAATGCAAAATTTATTTCGACTGTACATAACAGATTATTTTTTATAAAACAAACACTTCATTGCCATATGCAACCACAAACAATAATATGCATACTGTACAATACAATGCAACATTCAGATATACATCCAGTTGAGTTTTTCAAATGGTAGTCACCTACTAAAAATGGCTTTTCCCATTCACAGATAAAGAGCACAATTAAATAGATTTTTTTCAAGATCTTATACCACTATATACACATTACTGTGTTTTGGCAATTTTATGCAAAACACAATTAAAATAGCTTATTATATACTTGTGGCAAGTGTTACTTCAAAGGGAACACCCTTGAGGCCATTTGCAAAGGCCTGGTGATGGCTTAAACCTACCTTCTAGTTCAGACTCTTCATCCTTTCATTAGAATGCTAACTGTACACATAGATATTACAGAATTGCATGAACAGAAGATACTATTATCAGCATGACTGATCCCACAAAAGTAGAAATACCGGCCCTCTGGATGCCGTATCACCACTGCCACACGAGAACTGTCTTTTCGGGCCTGTGGCACTACTATTTCTTAACCAGGTCACAATAGCTAATGGTGTTAAGACATTCAAAACAAATGCAAACAAAGAAAAGGTCAGGTTATTATTATGCAGTGATCTTGGCATCAACAAAAAGCATCGTCAAAATGCCTTAAACTGGTACAAAATGGAATGATGGGAAACTGTCAAAACTTTGGTGTATAGAATATCAATGAAAATGTCCTGGTAAGATAACCAAATGATACTTGGTATTAAAGGAAAACCCAAGTGCAGCAACTGTGAGTGTTGTGGTCTACACAGCTCATGACATGGGCAACCCATGCCTCTGAGAGAAGGCAAAGGCAGCTAAGCCAGTGCGCTAATAAGTCATCTTGAGGCAAACAAAAAGGTGCTCCCTGACGCGGAGGACTACCGTATGTGATACAAAACCAAAATCACTTCTAAATCCACTCATAGTAAGTATAGAAACTTTGTGGTTATCTTATTTCTCCAAAAGTTCCATTTACTATCTGGCTGAACATACCTAACCCATCTCTGCTGGAGAGTAACACTGGGATTTGACTAATTTTAGAAGACTGCTCCTCAACTTCCTTATTTTTATTAATTGGTATGAAAATACAAAATCTTCTGTGGCATGAGCAGTTCAGTAGCTACTTTGGAACAGACCAATATTTGGAATTAACAGCTGCCCTGAAAGCTCCTGTGCCATCAACTTGGTCCATTCTGAATGAAGCCACCCAACTTTCTAAACAAGGTGCTACTGCCAGGAGCTCCCCAGCAGCTCTGGGCTTGTGAGTGGCAGGACCTGGCTCCCGGAACAAGACTGATATTGCATCAGAGTTCACGCTGCACACACAAGATCAGAACACTGAATACGTGGGTTTGGCGGAGTGGGCGGTGGGGAAGAAAGAAATCACGGCCACCTGGAACTACAGCCACCCTGAAGGAGGAAAAAATGTTATTCTCAATTTATGATGGCACCTTGTTTTCTGAAGCTGGTTTCAATGAATACTTAAAACATAACTGTAAGGTTCCATTTGAACACCAAGTAAGAGCGTGCATGGGAGATAACACAGTTGGCCCCCCAAGCAATGACTAGCTGTGGATTTGATGCTGCGACTGAATGCAACAGGTCACATTCAGTTCTTTCTGAAGCAGAAACTGGTCTGAGTGAGGCCAGTGAAAACTCCTTACAACAAATCCCAGGAAAATGGGGGAGTTTTTTTTTTTAAGTGAGCACCATGGCAACCTAGTAAATCTTCAACAAACTTCAATATCCCATTACAATGAGGCACTGCCATTTTATACTATGGGGTTGCTGTAAATGGAGTTTCACTGCAGCTGGTTGCTGAAAACAATGATGTGTCCATGGCTCTTCCAGACAACGTAAGTGTGGACGCCGGGCGTGGGGAGCCGGGGCACTGAAGCCACCGTTACCTGACTTTTTAAGTATTCCGAATGCCTCTTCAGGTACAGGCTAGTAGTCTACACCTGCAGAGGCTGAATGCTTCAGAGTTCGGATTTACACGTTTAGTATAGAGATTTTACTGTGGAGTGGTACAGGCTTGCTAAGTGCCATATAACAGAAATCATTTCAGTTAAGGCAAGTTTGGGGTGAAGATGAGAGTGAACATCCTCATGAGCCATGACAGTAAGCTCTGCCTTTGGAAAGGAGAGCTCCCACTTCACGGCCACAACGCAGCACATGGAAGAGCACAGAGCCGTGAGGTGGAGACAAGCTCTGAACACACGTGACGCCCGCCCGTCTGTGCACCTGCCAAGGCCCAGAGCCCACACGCCGTTCTGCATGATTACCAGAGCACAGCCCTTGGAACTGGGCTCACAGCACCTTTGCTGCATGTATTCTTCTCATCTCTCCACAACTATGTGATCAGTGTTCATTACACTTAAAAAATTTAGGTCCCTACAGATAAGGCCAGAGTCTCCTCCACGGTTCTGGCGCTTAGATCACAAACCTGTGTGATTTCAATATAAATTAAAAAGTGTTCATACGGCTATATGCAGAAAGAAATCAAACAGTTGCTACACTGAGAATTAAGAAAAAAACCATTTGGAGCTATAAAACAACAACTATCCATTACGAAGAGCGCCCTCAGGTGTAGGCTCACGTGAACACACCGCCTCCCTCCAACAGTCAGTCATTCAAATGTATACTCGCATCGGCAGTTAAGCCTCCACAAAGTACAATGGGAAATATCAGGAACACTCTCAAAAGTTGTTAAAATATCACATAAAAGAGACAAGGAACAGCAAGAAAACATCTAAGAAAAGCAGGCTGCGATACAACAAGCATTTGTTAAGAAAAGCTCAGAAGTGCATTAGTTCTGGTGAGAGATATATGAGCAACAGCTCTTACGAGATGTAGAACCCATTCTGTAACTATGGGCTGTCCATATACTGTCATAGTCAGAGTCTTCCGAGAGGTCTGAAGGCTCCAAACGAGAAAGGCTACTGCGACGACCCAAGGAGTCTAGGCTTGGTTGGTCATCATCAGCCAAGACGTGATTATGCATCAGGTCAGTGCCTTGCCATGCTAAGACGGGCGGGCGGAGGGACAGGCGCGACAGGCAGGGGGTGAGGAGGAGAACGACAGGAAGAGCCACAACCAAAACATGGAACAAAAGCAAAAGGTGATGGGAAGAGAAGGAAAAGAGAAAACATTGTTAAAAATTGGCAACAATGCATATTTCTCCTTACATATGGCTGGGTTTCAATAACGAACTTTAGCAAAACCCTTAGAATAAAACTAGATCGATTATTATCTAATTAAACCTAACACAATGCTTCCAAATTGCTCCTTTAAAAAAAAAAAAAAGATATTGCTCTAAAGCCCTCCTTTAAGAAATCTTTTACAAATTACACCATGTCCAGAAGATGAGTCTATAACATGTGGCAATTAAACAATTCTATTCCACATTCAATTAACAAACAGTCTCATTTAAGACATCATTTGCAAAAGGTATCATTTATGTGGCTAATTAAAAACTGTTTCCTATCAATAAACAGATGTATCAAATGCAAAATAATTTCAAAGAATTTCTTACGGGCTTCTTCAGCTATCTCTTTGCCAAGACTATAAATCCCAGAGGGAGTCTGGACTTACCTGATCAATCAATAACCACTGTGAGAACTGAGAGGACAGAAAAGGCCTCGCCGAGGCCCACAGCCCCAGAACCCACCACCTGCTCCCAGGGCGCACTCGAGCTTAGCCCATAGGGAGGGTGCATTGGGAAGCTGGGTCTGCTGGCCATGCAGGCCACCCCGATGCAGACCCTCTGCTGGCAGGAAAAGAGACGTGAAGTGGAAATGCCCCAGTGTTAAAAGGAGAATGACAGAGGAAGTGGCACAGCACGGCAGGAGAGAAATATCACGAGTGGCTGGCAACTTTGAGCACTGCCCACGGCCAGGCCCCTGGGCTGAGAGGCAGGCCGGGCTGCCAGGGCCTCCCTCCATGCAGAGCCGGCGGGGGGCCCTTGCTGAGTGAAGGCAAACCATAGCAGCCCTGGCCCCTCCCTGCTCCTGCTTCTCTCAAACTGACCTCTGTTCCCAGATTGCAAGAACTACGTCCTAACAGGCTGTGAGGGCCAGTACTTCCTGGAGTTAGAGATCAATACCAAGGAAGTCTGCTTTACAAAGTCTTCTTGGCATCCAAATGTGTGAACAGAGCTGCATTTTAGGTAAAATATATTATCCTTCTAAAAATCGTTTTACTAAGCATTTAACGTAAAAAGAGCTGCTTTCACTACAATCCCATTTCCAAACATCTTAAGTATAACACCTTTCCAGCACAAATGAGCAATTTCTCCTATTACTCCCTAGTTTTGAGTGTGAGGTTTAAGGCCATATGTGAAGATAAGCTCCCTGAAGCCCCAGAGTGGTTTGCCCATAGTATGAATTAAAAACAAAAATCAATGTATCATTGAACGCTTTCCTTGCATGGGAAATATGGAAATACAGAATACAGGCAATGTGACAAGAAAAAAGGAATCGTGGGTCATTCCCCTTAGGCAGCCAGAGGGGGTGATGCCACAGCATGTCACAGGGTCCTAGGCAGAAGAAACGTGGCATGCACAAGGGCACATACAAAGTTCAACCCTCAGCCGGGCCTCAGTATCCACAGGGGATTGGTCCCAGGACTCCCCTCGGATACTAAAATCCTCAGAGGCTCCAGTCCCCAATGTAAGATGGCGTGGTGTTTGCATTTCACCTACACACAACTTCCCATATACTTTGAGTCATTCCCAAATTATTTGTAATACCTAATAAAACGTAAATGCCATAGAAATAGCTGTTGTAGCATATTTATTTTTTATTTTTTTCTGTTACATTGTTTCTTTTTATTGTTTCTTTTTTTCTGAGTTATTTTTTGAGCTGCAGTTGGTTGAATTTACAAATGCAGAACTCAGAGACACGAATGACAAACTGAACCTGGTCTGTTCATCTGAGACTACTGGGTTAAAACTGTATTTCAAGTAACTGAAATTGAGATGACAAAGAAATCTCAAATTCAAAATCCAAACTTTATGGCCCCATTTTATAGCCTACTACTTAAAAAATGATCAATATCAAATTGTGAAAATGTAATACTTTCATTACAACAATGTGTACTTACACATTATTATGTGATTATATACATATTTATTCCACATTTTGATACGTTACCCAGGCCTTTCCATTTCTCTCTTTCTCTCCTATTCCGATGAGTAGTCACCAAAAATGGGTATTTTTCATCAAAGTATGGACCAAAAAACCAACAGTGTTGACCCTTGGCAAAAAGTCTTAATGTCATAGGCGGGACATAGTATAATACCAGCAAAATACTGGAAATGGTTTAAAAAAAAAAAAAATAGAAGCTTCTAGATAATGGAGATTCTATGAAGGATTGACCCTGCTTCCCCTGTCTTCACAGCTGTATCTGTCTTTGATAAAAGCTAAAGCAGCTGAGAAGTGCTCTTCCCTCTTTTTCCTTTTCTCAGTGTTAAACAATACATGACACTAATTGGAACCACCACACCGAGGGTGATGAACAAAGTGAGATAAGTGACCTGCCCACAGTCAAGCTGGAAAGGACGCCGAGGCCTAAAATCAAAAAGAAATCAGTTTCTATGCCAAGGTAATACAGAAATCATCCAGTTCTCAAAAGGACAACCTGTGGTGTCCAAGGCCCCAGCACCATGTGCCCACATGTCAGCTGTCCTGGGCACACAGATGCCAGTAGAGTAAAGGATAGGCACACTGTGTCAGCAGCCACCCTGCTCCACTTCACTCGCAACACTGAAAGAAAAATTTAAAGAAAACAAAGCCACCTTAGGACCAGGCACTGTGTCTCACACCTGCAATCCCAGCACTCTGGGAGGCCAAGGCAGGTGGATCACCTGAGGTCAGGAGTTCGAGACCAGCCTGGCCAAAACAGTGAGACCCCGTCTCTACTAAAACACAAAAAAATTAGCCAGGCATGGTGGCGGGCACCTGTAATCCCAGTTACTTGGGAGGCTGAGACAGGAGAATCACTTGAACCGGGGAGGCGAAGGTTACAGTGAGCCAAGATCACGCCATTGCACTCCAACCTGGGTGACACAGAGAGATTCCATCTCCAAAGAAGAAAAAAGCCACCTTAATAGAAAAAATTTTTTTTCATTTAAGACACCACACATCGGACACAGATTAATCTTGTGGTTCTGAAATATACTGAATAAATTTGTTGTAAATTTACAAAAAAAATTTTTGAAAGCAATAATTTTTTAAAAAGGCTAAAAGAAACCTTGCTTAAGGTTTATATTTTGGACATCTCTAAGCAGCTAAAAAAAATAACAAAATATCCAAGAATTCCAGTACTACACCAATAGTTTAAATAGCTGAAATAACTGAACTAATCTTCCACTATCTTCTAAACACGTCTTCTCTTAGCAAAAGCATTATGAATTCTGGAAATACCTTATATTTAAATATTTCCTAGTATAATTTTATCTAGAAAATCACACAGCGATTTTGCCCGCAGCTCAGACCCAGCTCCCTGAATTTAGGGACTGGAAGCTCAGCTGCTGTGGTTCCGGCCACCCCCGACTGAAACCTTGCTCACTGGGAGGTCGGGCGGGTGGGTCCTGCAAGGGGCCCGCCACAGTGGGCTTCTTCGGATTGCAATTTGAAACTAAACAGAAGAAACCACTACAAGTCCCAGGCCCTAATTACTGTGAAACTTACTTGAATTGAGCGTTTGCCTTGTTTTGGCGCTGGTGCAGTAAGCCTCGATGACTTTCAGAATCTGAGCATCTTCTTCCAAAGCAGCCGTGCCTGTCGAGAGACGCACAGCAGGTGAGCATCAAACTGGAAGGTCTCTAGTGCAACCGGTGCGATGAACACAGACATCAACTCAACCAAAGTGAAAAGAATCTGCCCTTTACTTTCTTGTCAGATAACTGTTTTCTAAATATTTACAAAAGTTATATTAAAAAAGGTTTTCAGTTTCTAAAAAATATTTTATCTGCAACACATCTGGGAAAAGGCAAATATCCTGACTTTATGATTGTCCTACCAACCCATAAGAAAATTAGTATCCCCACTCTCAAACTGGGAAAGGGGCAGGAGGCAAAAATAAGCAAGTCACAAAACAAGAAGAGCTGTAAGAAAAAATGTCCAATCTCACTGAAACAAGAAATGAAAATTAAAACATTTTCGTGTTTCCACATGCCAGCCAGACAAAAACAAACAGCCAGCAACTCTCAGTGTCATGAGGGCATCTCTGCCTGTCTGTTCCCCACACGGCATCCCGCGGTCCTGTGAAAACTCAGGTCCCATCACCCTCTCTAGCCTGTCTGTTCCCCACACAGCAGCCCGTGGTCCTGTGAAAACCCAGGTCCTGTCATCTTCTCTGCGGAACCGGACTCTGGTTGCCTCTTGCTCAGGGTGCCGTGTCATCTCCCGCTCTGCCAGGGGAGCTCCGGCCCACAGAGCATGCTGTTCCTTGAGCATAGCCTGGGGTCCTGCCCAGGGTCTCTGTGACCAGGCCTGGAGAGCTCCACCCCAGACACCTGCCTGGCCTGCTTCCTCAGCCCAGGAGGCGGCTCACATGGCGCCCAGGCACCAAGTCCCCCCCTTGCCCTCCCCGCTGGGTGTCTGTACCACTCCACAGCCCAGCACACACTCTACTGTTCACTCGTTTGGTGTCTTGTCTGCTTCCTTTCACTAAAATGTGGCTCTATGCAAACAGGGAGCTCTTTCGGCCACATCTTGTCCTTTGCACCCAGCCCACGAAGGTGCTGACAAAGCACGCGTCCGTGAACGATGGTCTCAGCTGCAGCCGGCCCCATGCCCAGCTCAGTGCTGCCCCTGGACCTGCTGAAGGAAGGGGCCCACAGAACAGCCTCTCACAAAAGCCCTGGCACAGCCAGTGAACAGCAGGGCAGGCGGCCAGCACCAGCTCCAGTTCTATCACTAGACCCAGGGCTTCACCATCTCATGAGGGATCTGGGCTACCTGAGGAGAAGGACAGTCAGGATGGTGACTTATACTGCTATGGACAACAGGTGACAAGGACAAGAAAAGAATGAACAGTCCAGCACAGTCATCTCACTGGGCTGACTGCTGATGAGATGGGAGTGACGGAGGCCAGCGGTGGCATGGCACAGTGTGTGTGTGTGTGTGTGTGTGTGTGAGAGAGAGAGAGAGAGAGAGAGAGAGAGAGAGAGAAAGAAATGGCTGCTGGGCCCCCTCCTAAGGCTGGGGGAGGTGAGCAGTGAAGGCATAGGACCAGCACAGGCCGAGCTCAGACCCAGGGGCAGGACAGGGCAGAGCCCCGGAGGACAGACCCTGCAACTTCCCCAGGGTTGGCTCACCCTACCCAGATTGCACCCATCAGTCCACAGCAATCTGTTCAGGTGCACCGCTTCCCAGCAGTCACTCTGAGGAAAATCACTTGCTTCTGAAAAGAGCTCCACTCATTCAAAAGCTATCTACTGAGCACCTAATAGGTGCCAGGTGCTTGTTGAGAGGCCACATAGGAACCCAGAGCTGAGTCGGACGCCTAGCCCTGAGGAGCAGACAGACAGGTGCACATGTATGTCCAACAGCAGAGAGACCAACAACAGTAAGAGAACAGCACGGTGGGTGCAACCCACACAGCAGGCCAAGCTTCTAAAGGACAAAGCGTGCTTTGGGAGATGATGGCACTTGAGGAAGTGTGGGTGGAATATCTTTCGGGCAAGAGGGAGATCCAAAGAGCAGGAGAGCCCTCCAGGGCTGGCCCCCACACTAGATGAGGACAGAGCTATGAGGCAGTGGTGCTGGGACTGACAGAGGCTTCATCGCTGACACAGAGGCACTTCTCCGGCTCGCTTGGGTAAACGCTACCCGGCTTATTCCTATCAGTGCCTCAAGAGGCAGACCCTACTTTGGTTTAGAGTCTTCAGAAAGTCACCAACGCCTCCCTCTATCCGTTGAACGCCATGGCCTGTGCGACCAGCAGGCCACGTCCTCCTCCACACGGACCGCAGGCACTCACTTTTCCGCGACGCAAACTCTTCATCCGAAGGCTTCCGTTCAGGCTTGCGCTTGGGCAGCAGCTTTTTCATGGTCTTGGGACTCTTACTAAGATCCTAGAGAAACAGAAAAGAAAATGCTGACATACTCCAAAGCCAATCATTCTCACTGGCGAATCAGAAAGGCTGCCGTAAAGGTATAATACCCCAAATTATCACAGCCACTGATAAGAACATCTCGCTTTTTCCTACTTTGTTTTTTCTTTACCAGCTTCTGAATGTTAATTTAAAAATCAATAGGGCATTTTCAGTATTAGTCACTGGCTAATATATTTTCTTCAATCTCATAAAACCCCTGGTGCCATTTGGGTCCTCTTAGTTCTGTGATTAGAAGTGTCGCCAGGAGGCAGGCTGGCGCTGGTGTGCACGGACATCCCACACGCTCCTGAGGGAGGAGGGGCAGCCACCCTGGGGGAGACCCACCCACTCCCCATACAGCTAACTGGAAAGAGAGGAGGAGACTAAGGTTATTATTAAATGATAGATAAGTAAAAAATAATTGCTTTAAAAAACATTTGAAGTCTCAGGGAAAAGAAAAGAGAGCAAGTGCTCAGCTACCTGGCTCTGAGTGCCGGGAGCATAGCCAAGCTCGGCCAGGCTGCTCTGCAGGGCCCACAGGCACACAGCTCAGACGGTGTTCAAAACAGAACGGCCTACCCCTTACCTCCTCTTCAAACAGCTTCTCAAACAAGCACAGAAGACGACAGCAAAAAACGAAGTGAGCAAAGCAAGTCCAGCAGAGCAGGTAAGGTGCCAACTGTCAATCATGTGTTAAATACCAGTATCAAAAAAGGTTGGTTTCTGCATCATCCCAACGACATAAACCATCACGAATGTTAACATGCGAAACCAAGACTCAGAAGTAAGCTGTGCTATGGAATGAACCAGGCTGCAACCAGAGGGAACAAAGCTGGGTTTTTTAAGTTATCTTTAAAAGTCTTTTCTTGGGAGCTAAACAATGGGTACACATGGACACGATCATGGAAATGACAGACCCTGGGGACTCCAAAAGCGGGAGGGTGATGGGGGCAAGTTTGGAAAAACTATCCATTGGATACCATGTTTCCTCTTTGGGTAACAGGTACCCTAGAAACCCAAACCCCAGCACCACCCAATACAGCCATGTCACAAATTCTGAATCTAAAATGACATTTACAAAACAAAAAAACTTCCTATAAAAATAAAAATTTCAAAGCTCTTAGAAAGGCAGCAATCTGTTCCAGAAGAAACATTTATACACATGTGCTCCCTGGCTTCCCTAATTCAAAGAAAATTGAGATGAAGAGCCCTGAAGAGCCAATGCCCACCCAGCACGTGCTCCAAGGACAGACACCTCCAGGCACAGAGCACACAGCACACCCGACGCCCAGAGCCAGGCAGAGCGGGCGGCAGAGCAGCCTCCATATCCTCTTCACATGCTCAGCACCTGCAGGCACACAGGGTCACGGAGCACACAGCACACCCGATGCCCAGAGCCAGGCAGAGCGGGCGGCAGAGCGGCCTCCAGGAGCCTCCACGAGCCTCCGCGTCCTGTTCCCACGCTCTGCAGGATCACTCTCCACACCAATGCTGTGTGGTGCTCAGCAGCACTGGACAGCGGCTACCCGGTGTGAGCCCTTCTCTCCCACAGCGCGGAGCTGGCAAAGCAAGTGCAGCCAGATTTAGCAAAATGAAATTGTTTCTCTTCACTTCAATACCCCTTCCCTTGCCCTTTCTACTTCTTTGCCCAAGAATTTTATCCCAATTTTCTTCTCTAGTAATTCAATCTCCACCGGTTCTTGCTAAAGTATATAAGGAACACCAACATTCTTCAAGTAACTTCCCATGAGAGAAAAAATTCTGACTTGCACACATGACTACCAGCAAGGTATCACAAAAACGCGACCCAGTAGGAACAAAAAGTGAGAAGCAGTGATCGTAATTTCTTACACAGTACTTTTCTATGGACCTTAAAACCTTCAAGGCTGCTGGCAAGAATGGAGAAAAGGTCTGCTCCAGCTCCCCTGGCAAATGTGGCCTTGATCAGACACAGAGGCGCAATGCCAGGCAAGAGCATGTCACCACCCTCACACTCACACCCACCAATGACACTGCTGCTCACATTCACAGGCACAATACTCTTACCCTCGCAGCCATGCACATGCCCAACTCACAGCCACTCCTTATACCTCACCAACGAACACGCTCAACTGCTTATGAAAACAAGACTCATCTCAATTATCAGCTTCCTCAGGTGAAAATACTTCTCAGAACACACTTCTTAAGACACTTCCTTTCCTCATCCAAGCTGGTTTAGGTAAAAGTATAAGAACGTGTTAATACTTGTATTTATTAATTAGAACCGTACTTTGCACCTAGCAGATAAAAAATGCTGGATCAGAAGAGAGATAAGCAAAGACTGCATTACGATTTCTTACACATCAAACGGGGGAACTGCCTTAAGTAATTGCTTTTCATTTGTATTGGTAAGTGTTCTCTTCATCTCAAATGGTACTGGGTGACAGAATAGCAGGGCTCCTGGACAGGATCCCCAACCTAGAGGAGGGGTTGTTAGACAGAACAGACAGCGTGCAGGTGCAGAGCAGCGGCCTCACGCACAGGCAGGGAAAGCCACCTAGGGCTCAGCCCCTTTCCAGTTCCTGCCCCCCAGGGGTACAGTCCTCTGGCAAGCACAGGAAAGGCCCCTCTGTGCATGGCACAGAAAGAAGGGAGCGCTGCACATACCCTTCCCACACAGGGAAACCACGGGTCTCAAAGCAGCAGAGCAGATACCCAGGGAACCCAGGCAGACCCCCTTCTCCGTTCTCTAGGAGTCGGGGTGCATTTTCTGTGTACAGAAGGACCAGCCCGGCACCCCCAGGGCCCAAGGCATGCTCACCGTTGTCTGGCTGTTTGAGTGGTCAAGGGACCTCACCTCCTTGTAGCAGAGAGCAGCTGAGGGCCGGAGGGGAGGCGCGGGCCGCAGGCAGCTCAGGCTCCAAGGCTTGGGTGTTTTCGGAGGCTCCAGGGGTCCCCAGTTGATGGTGGTGTGCGGGGTGCCATGGTGGGAGGGGTGGGGGAGCGTGTGGTAGGCGGGCGTCAGCGGCGCGGGCTTGCTGTCTGCGTGCTTGCTGGACGGTGTGACCGGGTGGGAGGGGAGCTGCCGAGGCACAGGGCGGGAAGGGCAGAGAGAACCTGAAACTCAGGTGCTCACTGTGAAAGGGCAGTTATCACGCACTTCCTTCCATTCTTAAACACTCCACGCGAAATAAACCCAAGGGTTTAAAATTTTGTTCGAATCTCTGACTCTCAGCAGTCAGATTTTGGGGCCAAACACCACCTCGCGCCACCTGGGCTGAGCGTGGAGCTCCCCACGGCGTCTGCTCCAGGCAGGAGGGCAGCTCAAGCTGGGGCCCCAACACTTAGGCATCCACTAGCCCCATTAATAACATTTATTAATAGAAAAAAGCTACTTCATCTAGTACAAAGATCAGAATTTAAAAAGAACACAGGGCATGTGGCTGTAAGAAGGAAGGTGATTCTCCCCAGCCACGCATTATTCTTCACCTGGTAACAAAGGACTGGGCGAAACTAAGGCCTGATCGCCTAGTTTTTTTAAAAAAGTTTTCCTGGCACACAAGGAGGCCCGTTCCTGTCTATAGCTGCTTTTCTGTTCCAAGGGCAAAGTACAGTTGCAAGAGACCCGAACCCGTAAAGCAGAGAATGTTTACCGTCTGGCTCTTTAACTGCCAAACCCTGGTATAAAACAAGCTATTTTCTTAGAAAACTCAACTTTAATCAAATCAAAGTTAATCAAAAATTAACTTCTTAGAGGGGTGTGCTATTAATAAATTTTATATTCCTGGAAAACCCAAAATATCCCATCACAATGGCAGTTAAACGAAAAAAGTTAAATAAAGTAAGATATTCTCATAATCAGCTAATGACCTCAAATTAACCAGTAACAGTAAGGCACGTTTAATGGGAGAATGAGCTGCATGGCGCTGTGAACTGGAAACCTGAGTGGGGTTGGCATTCTGAAGACATGCACGACATTCAAAACACAGGCTGAGAGGGCAGGCCCCACAGGAGCTGATGCATGATTTCAAGAACAGACGCAATCAACTTGCTACGAGGATCACATTCTAGTCCCTGCATGGGGGAGGGACATGTGTTAAGATGGAGGCCATGCTAGGAAGCCACAGCAAAACCTTTTCATAGGAAATAAAGCATAGATAGATACAGTTATGAAAGACGTCCCTCCTAGCAACAATGTCAGAGTTAAGTAATGTCTGGTTTGTTTCTCCTTTTCTTGAAAAAAACCAAAGGAAGTATGCTTTATGCTAATATTAGAATAGGATTTCAGCTGCACAGAGTTGGATCACAGGAGAATACGTCATCCCACAAAAGAAACTTGGTGGGAGAACTGCGAGGCAAGTGCCTTCCACGCTGAAGGGACGCCTTCCCAGCCGTCAGTGAAGGAAACACTAAGACAGAGGATCTGCCACAGAGAAAAGCTGACTTGATATAAAATTTTAAGAAGTCGACTTTAGGCTGCTGCTGAAAACCTGAGTGAAGCAGCTCATCCCCACTGTTCTTTATAAACACATGTGTACACACACGTCCCTGGGATAAACTGATCTCCATGAAAGAATGGAGAATTTTAAAATGGCAAAGCCGTTAAAAATGAAATGCTAGCTAAAAGCCAATGAGTAGTTATAATCTCCACACTGTGGAGAGAAATCAGATGGACTATGAAACTCTCATGAGAATATCAGAATACAGCAATCCTTCTTGAGCTACAACCTTAACATGAAGAATAAAACACGAAAAGTGAGCCACATGACAGAACTGATCCTAACAACCTAATGAGGATGCGAGGACATCTGCAAGCTGAAAATGCCGTGTCATCGTAGTTCATTCTTTAAAAGCTCTGCCCAGTTTTTCGGTGTTACTTGATAAAGATGACGACTGTTAACCCAATACCAACTTCTTGAGCACAAAACACCAGGAGAGGTTTAAACACTGCCAACTTCAGTGCTTACCTATTTTGAAAAGTGGTAATTCTCTAAAAATACAAAGAGTTGTCGAGCCTTTCTAAGTAAAAGATACCTCGATTTCTTAAAACCAAAACAGTGTGTCATAAATTCTATTTTAATGCCTTCAACATGAATCTGGCCCTTCTCATCATCATAATTATTTCTTTTTCATTCTCTTAAATGAAGAATAAACAGTTAAAATTCTCAGGAAAATCATCTATAGTTTAGTGTAAAACTCCCCTAAATGAGTCTTCCAGGGCCACGCTGAGCAGAAGCAGCTTCCCGCCCAAGCGTCTCTGAACTGTGTGTGAGGAGGTACAACTCTGGGTGGTTTTTCAAGAACACTCACTGGGAAACAATTCACTACAGCCCAAAGAGGACCAAATATTTGCAGAGAAATATGAAGAAAGAGTTTTGCCTTTTTTTAATCCAAATATTGATTAGGTTTTAAAGCACTTGATCACTTGCTGACAGCTCAGCCACGGGTGCCACTGTTTGGAGTCTGGAAGGAGAAAAAGCACTAAGTCCTTACGGTATGAGATGGCACTGAATGAGGCTTGATGGTGGGGTTCCCCACAGACGTGACTTTCGTTTGCTTCTGTAGGTGGTCCACCCATTCCTGCAGATCCTGCTGGTTGTTGCAGGACACCAATATCCGCTCAATCATGCTCCCTAGAAGAGAGAAGGAAAAAATAGGCAGAGTGGAAACACAGGTAAAAAGCACGTGCATGCACACACACACCCCGGAATTCCACTCAACGCTTAAACACCACCTTCTGAAATATGCAAGCAAGAATGTGCACACGGGACAAGCTGCCTCTCCTCCCCGCGACACAGCACTCACACAGCTTGTGCCTATCACCTGATATTTCAAATGCATTTCTATGATTTTCACTGTCCTCAAGCTTTGTGATTGTCATTCCTGTCGTTGGAAGCTTTCCCTAAAAAAGACCCCCCCACAAAAAAAAAACAATTAGTGCTTTTCTAGAAAAAGGTACCATTATTAAAGTCAATATTAAATGATTTTAGAATTGGTGGAGGAACTGTGTTTGTGAGCCAAAAAAAGCTCATTTGTAGCAGATACATGTATAACACAAAAATCTTTATCTCAAATAATAAATCATAATACTGTACTGTAAGCCAGAAACTCAACTGGCGACAAGGGACAGAGTGCCCGAACACACACTGTATCTGATGAGCTGCTACTAAACACAGACACCAGGACACAAAACATCACACATTATGATTTTTAAAAATTACCATGTATAACAGTTGTTTTAAATGACATTTTTGCAGAAAAGAAGCGTGTATTTGCCTCATAAAGAAATGCAGAGGAAGCTCCAAGTTTAAAGTCAAAATAAGGGTGGGAAATTGAGGCAAGAACAATAATTGCGTAACATTCTCCTCTGTAATCCATCAAATAGAAAATAAGCAGTTGTGCTAAATGCTGCACACAATACAGAAGATGGGTGGCAACCCAGTTGGAAGAAATCGTAACTGCAACAGGAGATGTCAATGGAAAGACACCAGAATGGGGAACAAGGCGATCATTACGAACAAGGCAGAAGTGAACACAAAACCCTTGGCGCAGCTCATAGAAGCCAACAGTGCACGGTGGCCCACCAAATCCTCAGGGAGAGTCCATGGGTATCTGGGCCGTGCCGCCTGGGAGCACTCGGTCAGCTGCGGAGCAGGATTCTGCGTGAGCACCTCCAGAGGGAGTGCTGCTCAACCGGTGTGGGGAGCGTGCCCCCCACAGAGAACAGGTGGCAGTGCCGCAGCCTGGCAGGGGCTCAGACGTCCAGCAAGTAAGAGGCCAGAGAGGCTGCTGATACCCTACAGTGCCCAGGACAGTCTCCCTGAGCCCCCAGCCCCAGGCCACGAATGACCCAGTCCAAAATGTCAGCAGTGCCCAGGCGGAGAAATCCCATCCTAAAGCATAGCAGGTGGAAGAGGAGACTGTGGGACATTTCTGTGGCCAAGCGTATTTCAAAACTGCTACACCCTGTGAACTCCTTTCCGAGATTCACAATGCATGTAAGTACTTTAACAGCTGTGAGTACCACAGAAAATAAAACCACACAACTGTGTTTAACCCAGCCCATCTGAGCATCACTGTGTAGACCCCTGTGACTGTGGCTGGATCAAATGCTTTTCAGCATCCCCCAAAGCCAGTGTTCTAATAGCAGAAATGGATACTGACGATACAGAGACCATGGGCCACCACTGTGCTGAGAATGAAAAATAAAATCCAGTTGTTGAGATGAGGTCTCCAGCAGCCTGTCAACATATCAAGGGCAAAGCCAGTGTGAGCACCAGCCTCACAGGCAGGGACTCAAGCCTGGCATGAGTGGTACCTCTTCTCCCTTAGGTTAGAGAAGGCCCCTGTCCTCCAGCCACTAAAATGAGACTCTGGGGATATAAAACAAGAAGCCAGACAGTGCTGACCAGAAAGGACAGAGATTTAGGTTTATCAAGGTCACTTAACAAAGAAGTAGCTGCCAGTTTGGGGGAAAGCTCCAGTGGGCTCTGTATCAGCCACAGATCACCTCTCTTCAGCAGTGACCTTACAAACTAAGCCTGATTTTCCTGAGTCTGTTCCTATATATGTAATTCACCAATTCTAAAGCACCCGTTTTGGAGAAAGCATATGACAAGAAGCCCTCTTTGGGAGGTCGACAAAGCCTCTGTGAAGGCGGTGTCTACTCAGGTTCTCTAACGTCCCTGCTGGGACGACACAAAACAACACACACTATAGTGAAACGCAACCCAGAGAACACGAAGCAGTGACTTCTGCTGCAGCGGTTATGTGGTGACTGGCCAGTCCTCAGAAAGGTGATGGGAAGGATATGAACCTCTTTAACGTCACAGAAAAAAAAGAATGAGACCTGCCAAGCGCATCTACTAGACATACAGAAAAAAACACCAGCTCCTTCATAGATCACCCACTATAAACCACTGTTGCAACAGAAAAGGCCTTGCTCGCCCTCGCACCTCGTTCTCAAATCCGCTCTCACGTTTTCTCAAAGAAAAGCAGGGAAACACAAATGAAAACAGTTAAATGATCACACATGCTACTTACATCACTTCCCATCTGCTGATACATGTGGGCAGCACTGTGCCACTGACAGAAGATCTTAGCCTACACTACCCGACCCCACTACCCCACAAGCCCTAGCAGAACCCATGTCATACAACAAAACTACAGCTGGGAGGAGCAAGGTACTCTGCCTGAAATGACGTAAGGCAATGACAGAGACTGATGTGTACCACAGCAGTCTGTGTCCTCATGAGGCTGCTCTACAAATTCACACTTCTTTCCTTTTCTTAAATTAACATAGGATGCGCTTGCATAGTCACAACAAAACACACAGAAGCTGTACATGCATCTCTGAATACACAGCACTACACACACAGCACATACACAGATACATGTAATATTTAACACAATATTCAAAGCCAGCCTGATAATACCCTCAGATCCACAATACACAACAAAATATAAATTTAAATTGTGTTTTACCTGATAGATAAAGCCACTCATCCTAGGACTGGCAGACAACATTAGCAAAACATTTGGGAAGAGTAGAAGATATCTTTCATTCTTTTCCTAATACAAAAAAACAAATCCAAAAAATTTCTTAAAAAAAACTACTTACAAATGTGAGCACAAATACTTAACTTATTTATACTAGGCTCTATGAAATATTACATGACATTTCTTGTTTAGGTATTTCTATCAAATTTCATCAGGTAAATTAAATGGAAACAAAATTATGATAGATTCTGTACTAAGTCTTAAAATATGATTAAGAGAGCTTTAACAAATAAGTAAAGAGAAAGCTTTCTAAATTCTTCAAAAACCAAAAGGTAAGAAAGTAAACGGAATGATTAAAAGATCCTGGACTCACAATCAGCCTGTGCAGCATCTTGAAAAAATATTTGGTTAAGGAGTTCAGCTCTGTGATTAACCATTTTCAGGTAAGCTAAAATTTTCTTTTTGTGGTTCAGAGGAAAAGGAGACAACCTATAAATTTTAGTGGGGTCAGGGGGAACAGGTGGAGTCTTTAAGCTAAAGAAAGGATATGGTAAAATGTTAAAATCAATTTTGGTCTACTAGTAGTTCCTGGAACTTCCCCAAACCTCCCAAATGTCAACTCAGTGTTGTTTTCACCTTCCCCATAAACTTCACTTGGTTTACATCAAAGACTTAAAAGTATTACTTTTGTATTAAAAATCATTTGCTTCAGTAAGATAAAAGCTGAAGACCATAAGTGAAAGACAAAAGTTCCTAAGAATCCAAAAAGACAGAAATGCCAGACAGTCCTTTTCACATGTTGACATTTAAACTACTGCCCCAAAAAGTGAAATAAGCCCTAGGAAGCAGTTTCCCCAAGTATATTCCTTAGAACAGCAGGCCTATGCAAAGCACCTGGAAAAGAGTCTACCACACTTGAAAGAGGTCACTGAGAACGACCTGCTATATTCCCCTCTTGAAGAGTCACAGCATACACTGGGAACACACAGAGCCAAGTCTCTGAGGAGCCCTGTCATCAAGAATCTTTACCACTGATTACGTTCAGTCGTGATCAGAACCACTCTGAAGCATTTTGGAGTAACACCCACCAATGTTGTGTAGATCTAATATAACAAACACACTTTGGGTAATGTTTCCACAGATTAAAGTTTAAAAGAGCATGATTAAAAAAGAAATTGCTTCTGAAAAGATTTGAGGTTTATATGATCAGTTTCTTAAGATATCCAAACTACAAGACTATGTAGAAGGCCTGGTATTTCACAGGTGGACAGGAAAACACACTGTAAAAGTTTTAAGTTTTAGTTTTTTTATTCTCCTTAGTCTTGTGTTCAAAAAGGAGTCATTTAGCATGTTATGATCATGTGATTTTTGCAAAAGCAGAATAAAATTCAGAGGTGCCTGTTTAGTGACCCACTGAACGTACGTCTATGTGAATCAGGAAACAAACTGCTTGATTATCACTGTATGGGTGGGTATGTCACAAAATCTGGATTGATCTCTCACTTAAACCAAACCCATAAGAAAACTGTGACTCCCATGGCATATGTCAGCTAACATTCTTTCACAGGAAAGCAGAATGACCCAATCACTGAGAGCAGCCGGCCCCCGAGAGTGGGGGCCTTGGGACGAAGTTGTTGGCCAAATAAGCACATACACAGCTCCAGTGCAGATGTGTGTACAGGACTCCAGCAAGTCTTTCTGCACATCATCCTTCAGTCCACACGGGTTTTGGGCCACACTCACCTCAGCTGGATCTAACTGGTCATGAAGTCCACACTAAGCTCTAAGCTTCTCTAACATGCCATAAGCCTCTTTCATGTGTCAAGAATAAAAAGTAGCTCACAAATTATAAGATAGAGCTTCTATCAGAAGGTTTTCATTGCTCGAGATTTCTTTAACATCTTCTGCTACGAGATCCTATGAGTGGGACAGAAACCCTGATGCATGTGCACATGGACGGCAGTACCTCACTTCCCGCACACTGAATCAGGACCTGGGACATGTAAGTGACGTTGCCCAGAGTTTTAATGTCATCGCCCTCCCAGTTCCGGATGGCTTCCGTCAGGATCTGCAGCTCAAGCTCTTTCCTTTTCCGGACTTCTTGACATTGGGCCTGACAGACACAGAACAACACTGTTAAAAGACAAACTTCCAGAATCTTAAGTTCTGGCCACACTGCTTGGTATCATCCTTAAGACAATTATTGCTTTGTATCTTACTTCTTCAGAAGATAATCTATTGAACAATTTGCTTAATTACATGGAATTGAAAGTATTTGCTTAAAAGTATGAAATCAAGTCAAGAGAAGCAACGCACACAACTGCTCTGGAATACTAAGTATTAGTTTAGAAAAACTACAGCAGATTTGACACTTGTATGAAAAAGAAATGTGGACAGGACAAGAACTGTATTTTCGTTCTGGTTTTATTAGTGTTTGCCAACACAGAAGACTGAAAAGAGGAAACAAGTGTGACCTGTGCTATAAAATAAGGCATACACTTCAAAAACGCGGTTGATATGACAACACTACAGCAGAGACAATGGAAGCACCGCTCTTCTGTTTCACTGTATCTGTTTCACTAAATACAACATGAATGGAGGGGAAAAAAACGTTTTAAGTAATTATAAAGTAGATCTAACATCAATTATACTGCGCTTTTAAAAAACTGAAATAATTATTCTATCACAGTCCACTAAAAGGAGTTTACCAGCCACAGAATGCCGACTCTGTTTTTCTTTCATGTCAGCACAAGTCATTTTTTAATCATTTGACTTTTTCAGTTGATAATTCTTTTACATTCATTTTCCACAATAATGTCTGGGGGAAAAAAACAATATGCTTAATCACTTACTGAAAGGTTTTTGAAGGCAGCCATAGATTTTTGAATATCTTGTCTATCTGTATGATAATCCTTTGAGTAAAAGAAAACATACAGTTAGCTTTCACAAGGAAAAGCTTTTCTTAAAAAGGTACTTTCTAAAGACCAGCTTGCAACTTTTCTAATACTTTTCAACCCTTCACATTCCCTCTTTCCCCTGGCATTAAAGTTTCAGTCTTTCAGAAAGTCATGAAGCCACTGGACTTAGGGGAAACGTAAGTTGGAACAGAATAGTCACGAGCAGCAGGGGTGGGCAAGCCAATGCTGGCTTCATCAATAGTCTTCCTGGAACACCGCCACGGTCCACATGCAGTATTCTAGCTGCTTCTGCACTAGAACAGCAGAGCTGTGTAGCTGTGATGAAGACCCTAGAGTCTGCCCCCTTATGGAAAAGGTTTGCCAACCCAAGCCAAGAGAGTAACTTTTACCCAAATGTCTGCTAGGCTGCAACCTGTTATTCAAAATTAAAAGAGCATAATCATTGATTACATGATTAGTACAGCATTACCCTATAACTTAGGCACACTGTCTGTAGCTGGATGATCCAGGTAAGACATCGTAACACTACCTGAAAATCAGTTCTCATGTTTCAGCTTTTGAAAACTTTTCAATCAGCAGCAGTGGGTAAAAGAGATAAGGGGTAAATGTTTTTTAACAGAGCTGAGTAAGGAGAAAAACATAATATTTAACAAAATCACTGACAATCCAGTAAGTTAAAACTCTCTGTAAACTGTTAGTTCTGGCTTCTTTCACAGTAAGTCTGAGCAGGCACTAACCCTTGGTAAGGACTCTGAGGAAGAGAATGAAAGCGCAGTACCTCCATGTGTCTCTCCAGCTCTTTGAGCAGTGTAGGGTATTTATCCAGGCGCATGAAGGGTTTGCTCAGGCCCGTGGTCAGCACCAGAATCCCAGGGCTGCTGGCACCTTTGGTCTCCATGAACTCCCCCAACTCCTCACTGGGTAGCAAGTGGCAAGAGAGAAGACACTGTGGTTAGTAATGAGAGACCATGGTGGCTCTCTGATCTCCACGAGCAACAGCCAGGATTCATGCAACGTGAGTGCTGCTCGTAACATCGGGAAGGCTCCAGCTTTTATCCCAAATCTGCACTGCTTATCTGGAAATGCCAAATGGGACTCCCACCACCCGAAGGGTCCCGTTGCTGCTCTCCTAGGAGCAACAGTAACTGTGCACAGCACAGGATGCGTAGGTCTCCATGAGATCCTTCTGACGGCGAGGCCCTCCAGCACATCAGTGCCATGCAGACGTGTCCAATGGAAACGTGCATGCTCAGAGCCAGAATAGATTCCAATCATCTCAGAGTCTCAAGGTGGTAAGAACAAGGACCGAGCTGCTCCAGTTAAGAGCTACAGCACGCTGAAGGTGGTCACCCCCAGATGCGGCTTCATCCAGCAAACAGGCCCCACCTATGTGCTGCCAGCCCTCAGCCGGGAGTAGGCGATGGCTCTTGGGGTGAGGAGCGTGAGAAGCAGCAAGAGAAGAGAGCAGATGCTGCTTCAGGTTTCAGAACTTCAAAAGTTGTGTTACGTTTAACCCTCACAATACGTGAGGAAAGAAGGTGTCCCTGTGTGCAGATAGCGAATGTAGGTTTATGCTTCAGAACTTCAGAGGCGTTGTTCTATCCATTCCCCACAACACACGAGGAATGATGGTGTCCCTGTGTGCGGACGAGGAAACCGAGTGCATATCTCAAAATTAAAGGGTGAGAAACAAGTTGTAGATCTTTCTATCATCCTCTTTCTCCATCCCCTTCGAGGTGCTTCCTCTAGCTTTCCCTACAGCAGGTCCTCATGTGTTCCCACAGCTGTGGCAGAGGACACAGGCAGGCCGCTGGGTGGTCCAGCTCTTCACCCATGTCTGTTATGGCTGACAGTCACCTGACGGCAATGCCCCTTCACTGGCGACCTCTGAGGTCTCTGCCTGGCCCTGGGTCTGCTGTCCCTCACGCTGCATGTGCCACTAGTCCACACATCTGACAGCGTGCAGCCCACAGAAAGGAAGGGAGGCAGCACCAGTGCCGGCAGCCAATGCCACATCCAGGAGACCCAGGTGACCCCTTCGTCACCACACCTGTCCTAGGAGACCAGGGGTCTCTAGTCAGCAGAGCTAGGTTCAAATGATACCCATGGCACTCATCCTAAGAATAACTTTTCCTAGTCTAGCGGTTTTCCCTTAAAAGGAAAAGATACTTATATCCTTATTATGTAAACAATGTCCTAAAATAAATGTGAAAATCCTAATGGCAAAACTGAGAAACAGTCGATTTCCGGTTGTGGTCTCACAGGAGCCTCCCACTGCACCACCCTAGCCACGCTGGCTGCTGCAAGAGGTCTGGGGGACAACAGACCCACCAAGGGCTCCCAGTGAAAAGACAGACAGTGTTTAGGCCAACCCAGAGGGCACTGAGTCCACAAACGGTGAATATTAACAGTTTCAGACAGTTCAACCTAAGCACGGCTTTAGGATGCGTGGGTCTCCAGAAGGGAGTTCACCCTAAACACAGCTTTAGGATGCGTGGGTCTCCAGCAGCTCAGGCCTGTAATCCTAGCACTTTGGGAGGCAGCGGCGGATGGACTACCTGAGCTCAGGAGCTCAAGACCAGCCTGGGCAACATGGTGAAACCTCGTCTCTACTAAAATACAAAAAAAACATTAGCCGGGCGTGGCGGCGTGCACGTGTAGTCCCAGCTATTCGGGAGGCTGAAGAGGAGAATTGCTTGAACCCGGGAGGCAGAGGTTGCAGAGAGCTGAGATCTTGCTACTACACTCTAGCCTGGGCGACAGAGACTCTGTCTCCGTAAAAATTAAAAAAAAAATTAAGACGATAAACATTTTCTCAACTCCATATATAAGGCTTCATAATTATTTTATTTCTGTAAGGCAGCCCATCATGCTGATGCAGTTTTAAAAATTAGTAGCACGGAAACTGTCAGTGTACTTGTGAGAGAGAGAGAGAGAGAGTGTACGAGAGAGACAGCGCATGCGGGCGATGCGAGTGAGAGCACACACACGCAAGACAGCAAGTGCACTTTTGTGGACAAGAGACAACTCAACATCTTTTGTCTGTAACTTAGTGCTTTTCCAAAATCAATTCCTTGAGAAGCTCCCAGGCTCGGGATGACGGCAGTCAAGTGCAGTGCCATCTTCAGGGCCCTGCTGTGGGTAACACCTGCACAGCAAGTGTCCTGATGAGCGTGCAGGCTGCACTGACGTGAGCCCGTGAGCACACTGCACATGTTCCTGTCATTTCTAAACATGGACACATCATCCGCCTTCTTTCCTTAGCATGTCCCTCCCCCAGGAGGTGGGTGGGGAACTGAGGAGGGTCCAGGACAGACTCCCCTCCACTGTGGCCACTGCAGCCATTGTCCTCGGCCCTCTTCTCAGCTGGGGCAACACTGAGCACTGCGGACGGCAGGAGAACAAGGACAGAGGGGCAGCCACAGAAGCGCTCACCACGCTGGGCACCAGAACAAGCACTCACAGACGTCAATGCCCCAAACATCACTCTGGGCAGGGCAGACATACAATTACGCAAGTGATACAGAGGACAGCCTGCATGCAAGCCACTGCCCAAGCCATCACTGTCGGTGGAACAGCTGACGCTCTGCACCCAAGGTGGACCCCCACTGTGTGGATGGCATGCCTGGTCCCTCCGACCCAGGGCAGCCTGTTCCTCACACACGCGTCCCTCCCCTCTGCCCAGTTGTTACTCAGAACAGCTGCTTTCTTCCCATCACTCACTCTATCCATTCCTAAAGCACAAATAGACTGACATAGAGCTTTAGACAGGAGCAATTTATATTTTATTAACCATTCTCTAGGTGTTGGAGAATTTATCAGGCAGTCCCATGAAAATCAACCTTTATGATATATATTTCAACTCCTTTAAATGTAATCCACATAAGGGCCTTTTCTACCAAAACAGTAGTCAAGGAAAAAATCCATTCAGGTCATTATCTGTATTTCAGGGTTACCTGTGAAATGTCCTAACCATGGTAGAGCAGAGAAAAACTGACAAAACTAACCAGTTACCCTCATCACCATGCCCTCGAAAAAAGCCCTGAAGCCAAAAAAGTGAAACGTGTACAAGCAAAACTAACTTCTTTTAATATCCACATGACACTCTTACAATGCCAGAACAAATACAGTTAAAAAAGGAAATAGAATTTTATAAATTTTTGTGCGTTTTCGTCTCAGTTTGAAGTTAAAAAAAAAAATAGTGCCATAATAAAATGAAACAGCTAGTTACAGCTACTCTGACCAAAGATGGCTCTTTCAGCCTCGCTCTGCTGATGCCAGCAGCCCATGCACAGTGGGTCTCCTCAGTCCTCACCGACACAGTGCCGCGGGCTGCCGGCAGCCACGAAACACATGAAAGCATGGAGCCAAGCACAGAGGAACAAACTGCTGGGAAAAAATCATTTTCACAAACTAAATTACGACACCCATAGTTCATTCAAAATAGCCAGGCACAGACAAGCGCCGCCTCCATCACAGGACGCCGAGGAAGGTCAAAGCTGCTAAAATGCTGGGAGGTGGCATTCTGCACTCACTGGGCTCACACTTAGAGCTTAAACCCCAGCAATGTAAGGACGCAAACGAGACTTTCAAACTTCAACCTGCTACACTTGAACCAATCCTTTAAAATGACTCCACAGCATAAGCAGATAAGCGCCCACAGGCATGGCAGCTTAAAGACCTTCACACACATGGAAAAGCCAGCAAGAGGGACAAATAAGAATCCAAGCACAGCCTTGCTTGGCACAAGGAGGCATGGCCCCAATTCACTGCCCTGCCCTTTGGAGCAGGGAGGGATCTGTGGCCAACAGAGCAGGAGCTCTCAGGGCGCAGGGACCTCAGGAGGGCACGCAAGCGTCACGTTCCACGGTGGTGGCACCTGCTGGCTCAGGGGAACCTTCCTCTCGCTGTGGCTCTGACTCCCAGCATGGAAGCAAGTGACATGCCCCGGGGCTGCTGTCCACAGCGGGCCTCAGGCGGCCCCTCCACTCTCTGGGCAGCCCTGAGGAGGAGGCACAAAGACCCTTCTGGCTAAAAACCCACCTGTATTCTTTCTTCTGGTTACTTTAGGAAAACACTACATATACATTTAAGACCCAACAAACACAGTCATTAACGTAATTACAGAGAAGAGGTTCAACGCAGCACTCGCCCACACACTGCCCTTGAATGCCTTCGAGTTTTAAGAAACTAACAGTCTCAGTGACTTTCAATGTTATCTTTAGGACAGCTCCTCAATTTTGGGAGGAAAATACTGAGTTAAGACTCTCTTCTCTCCAAAATTGTCCATCCTACCCTCTATCTATATTCCCAACCCCACCCTCTAGGGTCAACTCCTTTCCCCCCAACAAAGGGGACGGGGAGAAAAAAATAAGGCTTTCTAATGTTACCCTCACATTCCACTTACTTTCTGTTCATCTTCCTCCTCACTCCATCAATAATTCCTGAAGAATTTCCAGAGATACAAATGTAATCCTTGCGTCGCACTTTTGTGGAAATCTTATTCGATGTATACATCCCCAGGAGTGGAGTGGAGGGGACAGTCCATAACTGAAAGCATGCTGGATGCTTAGACACTGCTGACACAGCCCACACTCCCAAGTGGGACCTCACAGAGGGAGGGTTTCTTTGGGTTCTCCTTTTCTGTGACTGCTATTCTAACTTCCTTTCCTTTCATTGCATTGTTAAAGGCTGCTGTTTCCTTCCAGGGCTGCAGATGCTTTAATAACAAATAGGAAGTTCACAAAATCTTAATCCTTTAATATTGGAGCACACCCAGGAAACAGTAACTATCCAGGGTCTTTTTTATTTTTTTAAACAATAGAAGACAACAAAACATCCACTGAGCACGTAGCGTATCTGCTGACAGTTCTTCTGAATGCTAATAATATCCCTGTGAATAAGTTCTTTCAGGAAAGGAAGCTGAAACCCAGAGACAGGAGGAAGCCTGCCCATAGCTGCACAGCCTGCAGCAGCAGTCACAGCCAGGGCCCAGTGCACTCTGCTACCAGGTCTGGTCTGCTGTACGACACCCACGCAGGGCCAAACCTGAGCCCGGAATGTGCTTCTCAAGAGGCAAGGAATACCTGCTCACTGAAGAGGCTTTCTAAGTTCTGAGTTGAAATGTTTGGTGAAGAGTAAGCTGAAGTTAAATATTTAAGTTAGAAAGACAATGGCATTTATCTTGATGTTACTAAAACAATACTTTTCCATTTATGGTTTTGAAAACGTGAACTTCTATTTTCAAAAGAAATTATGAATTTTTTTGTAAAACATTAATATAATTCTTTGGCCTCTTTTAGAAGCAGAAAGTGAGCCTCTGAGCTCTCTAAGCCCATGTGTTGTCTCCTCCAAGCCAATCCTCAAACAAATAATTAGAGCAAATCCTCAAACAAATCTATTCTTAACACTCTCTAAGGAGCGAGATCCTCCTCAGTAACTGAAACAGCTGAGAAACATCTTCCTCCAATTTGCAGGAAGCAGACATTGCCGTGTCTCATAAAATTAGCAAAACAATCTGTACAGTCTCTGTTGCACTTGTTTTCAGTTTCAGGTTGAAAAGCTAAAGCTAATGGTCTCCAATTTAATGTTTTGTATATAAAAGCTGATCCTAATTTGAAATTTGAGCCTTTCTTTTACAACTGATGTAATTTGAGCTCGTATACTTCCACTTCTAAGAACTGAGAGAAATATGATTCCAGGACCCTTGATTAAGCTTGTGGCTACACCCCTCAACACTTACCTACTCCTTCAACCTATTAGCCAAAGGGCTCCAGGCTGGAGGGGAGACATCAAAAAAGATCTGTCTTTTTACAACAAGACTAACCATCATTTCAAAGACTTCTCACCAGTACTTCTCAAGCACTAACGTTGAGGGGTAATTAAAATTCATATCTTTGCACCATTTGAAGGACACAGAGCTGCCCGCCCTCCCTACTGCCCAGGTGCCTAGTGAGCGAACCTGTGTTCCGTGAGAACATTCACTGCAGAAGGGTGATTGGCACAATAAGTGAGGTACAGGGTTTTCATCTGTGGCATCAGATTTAAAAAGCAGCCTCCGACTCTCTGCTGAGCTTCGGGCAACCTGGGGAAATGCGACACAAAGGGAAATCGTCATCAGTTTTACAGACAGAAGGATAACTGCTAATGATAAACACAGCATACTCCGAGTGAGGAAAACCTTCCTCTGCACCCTATCTGTGAAAACGAGATGCCCTGATCCCAGCATACACGTGTTGCTGCCTTGCGTCCAGCAGAGAAGGGGCACCCAGCAATCAGCTCTGCTGCCAGGTCCTCTCCTGCAGCGTCCAGACTGCCAAGACTGTGCACTGCATCATGACCAACCCTCAGGCCCAGCTCTTTGGGCAGTGAAAAAACAGATGTCACAAAGCCTTCGGTTTTGCATAAAATAAGGAGAATTACTGAATGTGGTTATTTGGTCTGCAAGTTTTCTACCAAAGTAGCATCAAGACTAACAAAAAACACAAAAACCGCATTTCCCTTCAGGTTAGAGACTGAAAAGCGAGCCCACCTCACAGGTGCCTCTCCTCCCCAGACACGCCATCCTGACGGTTAACAGGCTTTTCCAAAAAGCATAAACTCAAGAGAACAAAAAGAATGAGGAAGAGATGACCAGAAAGAGCAATGGAAGCTGCAAAGCAGATACGAAGGGTGGCGAGTCAGCACAAGCTGCGGGCATCAGGGCCCTGGGCAGTGCAGCCTCAGCGGGGGGTTGTGCCTAACAGGGTACTACATGCTCACCTCTCCAGACCTCAGGGTTTCTGGGGTGAGGACACCAGCAGCAACCTGGAGCAAGGGCACATGTACTGAAAATAGGAGGCCCATGCAAACTCTTACCACCTTCCTTGCACCCCCAGGGCGTCTTTGCTCCCCAGATACCCACAATATTCCCAAAAGGATTACATCCTCCTACCCAGGGAATAGGAGCCAGAGAAAAAGTGACCAAAACACTAATGCCATAGATTCCTCCAGAAAACAAGAGTCACCAGTCCCAGCTCCTGGATAGCACTTCCAAAGTGTTTTCAGGCATGACCGGACCACAAACACATTTGCCTAAAAAAGGGGGGAAATGAAGAAGCAAAGGGGAAAAAGTAAATATGATAGTCATTCCACATCAGAAGAAAAGCTCCTGATACAGAAAGCCAAAAACATAAGCAGAAGTCAAAGAAATCATCACACAACCAAGCAAAAAGAGTGCAAGGCACAAGATCGAAGGTGTCCAAGACTGTCAGCATGGGCTGAAAGAAGACCGAGGCCCCAGACAACAGCACAGTCATTCCGAAGCCCGGAGACAAGGATACGAAGAGCTCTGAGTGAGAAACACCTGTTTCACACCAAGAAGACAGAACAGCATGGGGCTCCTCAGCACCAGAGCCTAGAGACACTGAAGCACCCCATGAAATGCGGGGTAGAAATCCTTCCCCCTAACTGTCTCCATCTCAGGCAACAGTGAACACTCATGTGGATTAACTGCCCAACATGCACTCGCTCCTCAGGAATCTCCCAGAGCAGGTACTTGACCAAAATGACAGAGGAATGCAAAAAAAAAGGGAAAGACAGCAGCATCCAACACAAAGGTGGATGGAGCCCAGGACTAGGGTCCAGGCCTGCAATTCGTGGGGACGCTACTTCTGCTCTGCCATCCCCTCCGATAAGCACGTGGTGTCGGTCCACCCCTGTTGGTAACAGAACACCTCGGACTGGCTAATGTACCAACAACAGAAATGCACTGCCCACGGCTCTGGAGGCTGAAAGCCCGAGATCAAGGTAGCCGCAGGTGGTTCCTATGCACCCTCACAGGGACAAGGGGCAAAACAGCTCCCTCACAGCGGTCACAAGGGAGCTGATCCCATTCATGAGGGCTCCATCCTCACGACCTAACGGCCTCCAAGCCCTGCCTTTTAATACCATCCAGCTGGAGACTAAGTTTTAAAGATGATCTGGGCAACACATTCAGACCACAGCACACTCTGGCTCCCCACATGCCTTTCAACCCTGCAGGCAGGACCTGAGGCCCAAAATTCCTAGTTCATCTCCCTCCCATCCAGTCTCCAGGTGTGTCTCCTCAGCACTGCTTTCCGCTCTGCAGCTGCTAAGCAGTGGCTGGAGAAAGTCATAGGAGAATCAGCAAGTCACAAGTACCAGGAAAAATCTCACGTTCAAAACACAGAGCACTCAGAATTTATGCTAACTTGGTCTTCTCCCTGTTTTGCAACAATTTTTTATTCATTCCTTATTAACTGTTAACCAAGGCTCAAAAAGACTGTTCCAGTTCTAATCAATGTAAGAAAATTTACTGAGCTGTTATCAGTGCGTCCTACAGAAAGAACTGTGGAGACAGAAAAGCACAAGGCAGTAAGGCTGTGAGAGTTCCAAATCCCACCTCTGCTGCCTTCTCTCCTCAGACTCTCAGTCATTCCCAGCACCGTGGGCCTTCCCTTCCAGACTAGATAACATGTCAGTTTTATAAAACATGGGCTTTGGAAAAGAGGTGAGAATATACCTCTGCTTCTAAAATGCAGCAATAACGTAGATGCCAAATGTAGTTAATGTAAATAATACAGACAATAGAAATGTAAAATGTAGGTTCAGGCGGCTGATCCGTGTCAGAACATACCAAATGTAAGGGCTCCCTCCACCTACCAGTCTATTCCCTGTGCTGGGTAAAAAAAAGACCAACTCCCTCCTTCAATATTTAACTTTCCATTTCCTTGCCTCTCTTAGCTCTCCTTTGATCTCTGTCCGAGCAAGACATGTCCCCACCCTGTGTAATGGAGGAGGCTCATAGAAGCACAACAGGTACCTGCAGGGACAGGGAGTTCAGTGGGGTCTGCAACAGCCGGGACCGCCCCCAAAACACAAGGGGGCTAAGGGTGAGGATGCAGAAGTCTTCCTGGCGGTGGCGGTGACAAACAGATCTCTGCACAGATGGGAAGCTGCCCCACCTGACTTCTCTGCCATGCTTCTTTGCCCTCGAATTCGATAGCCACTAGCCACCTGCAGCTATTTCAACTAAGGTTAATTAAAATTTAAAAAAAAAAAAATTCAGTTCTTCAGCTGTGTTTACCTCATTTCAAGAGCTTCACAGCCCCAAGTAGCTACAAACTACTGAAATTTGTACAGCAGACACCGTATGTCTCCATCAGCGCAAGCTCTGAGCGACACTAACTCATCCAAGCCATGTTTCCAAATCCTGAATGTGTCATGCATTTATCATAGAGCTTTACTGTTTAGTTTATTAAACTACAACTGAAGGCAAAGTAAGCTAGCATTGGCACTGCCGCAGACCCATTTCCAACTGTGAACAGTTGAATGGGGTTTTCATAGGCTTCAGGGATTAGTCACAGTTCTGTCTACATTTGCAGGACAGTCACTGACTCACAAAATAATTTCAACTACTCTAAGTATGCAGCACTATTACAAGGCACTGGCGGCAGATGAGAAACAGGGTAAGAAACAGTCTCTTCCTTAACGAGACTGCAATCATTTTGGGGAATATGAAATAAGTACAAAAGTAAACTGAATATAAGACAATATGCAGTCTCAATGACATGAGCTACAAACTGCTGCCAGCCTACAGACAAGGAAGGACCTGCCCCTTAAACCAGGTACTGAAGACACACAGGCTTTGAGAACACTACATACTGACATCTGAGCAGGTGATGCTGATACTCAGAGACACAGTGAAGCACTGGAAGAGGCTGGCTTCTAGAATGACAGAACCCTGCGTGCCTCACTGGGAGGACTGAAGATAACTGAGTAACGCTGGAAGGCCAAAGTTGGATGAACAAAAACAGAACACTGCCAGAGATGCAGCACAGGAAAATTATCGGATATGTGTTACCAAAAATGGGTTAAATTACTATACCGCAGAAATACTACTCAGTGCTGGGCCACAAAGTATGCTAAGATTTCAACTCCTATCTGGTCCAGTGCCACATCCCCGATCCATTCAGAAATGAAAATTGAGATAAACTGATTTTCATTTCTGATACTTCATCAGTTATTGAAAATTAAGTCATATTTCAGTACAGCTTATAAAGGAACAATTACTTCAACGTACAAGTCTCTTCTCCTATTTCATTCACCCCCCTGAGCTGAGGCCCTAGATTTTTATTACCTCTTTCAGTCCCAAACCAATTCTCCAAGAATTTTCTGTCACTGCCACCCCCAGTTTCATGGCTGTTAAAGCCCTTGTAATCACTAATTCAGTAGCAGCTAAAGCTCATAAAAGTCAACTGAGTCCTAGGACTCGGGCATAACGTGTCAACATACTCCACACGTAACGCCGCCTAGACACCTGAATTCGCACGACAACCAACCAGACTCATAGAAATCACCAGCACAGAATATGAGTTCAGAGTTAAAGGAGGATATTCGCCCTCGTTCTGTCTTGTGCTCCACAGGCTGTTCTTCAGACTGTGATAATGTGCAGAAGGAAGGTGCACGTGGGTCACTAGAGGCGCCAGGCATCATGCCAGGTGCTTCCACCAGGCCTCCTGGCAGAACCAAAGCCACGATCTACCAGTGTGGTGTTGCACTGTGTCCATGAATGGTCCAACATCTGATGACAGCTACAGTCACACATACTCTATTCTCTACAATTTCACACTAACAGCAACAGCACAAAGTAAAAGGGGGTACCCAAGGGTTTCCCCCCGCCCCCTACCCAGAGTAAAGATGACTGGGTCTCAGCAAAAACATCTGAGAAATCAAAGAAATGCTAAGCGGTTTCCTCCACAACACATTTACTCCTAGTGGCATTACTAATTAGACAGGAAAGGTTCTCATTTCAATAACAAGTGATTTCAGACAGAAACTGAAATGCACATGAAGACAGAGCCATGTGCTGGGGGAACCTCCACAGACGTCTCCAGCCACAAAAACCCAGCAATCTGTCCATAATCGACAGATGGCCTTCAAAGACAAGACTTCACAAGCAGCCTCCTGTCCCACTCAGGGTGGAGACAGACAGACAGACACACACACACACTCTCTTCACAAGTAGCCTCCTGTTCCCATTCACGTTAGGCAGGTAGGCGGGTAGGCAGGCAGGGAGAGACACACACACACACACACACACACAGAGACGCAGACGGAGCCCCTATAGCCACATGACCTCTGGCAGGGCCTCTCTTGCTGACTACCAAAAAGCTTCTAAGTTTTCCGATTTATTGGCATACAGCTGTTCACAGTAGCCTTTGGTGAGCCTTTGAATTTCTGCAGTATCACTTTTAAAATCAGAAATGAAAAAGAAAACATTATTTATTTTGGTCTTCTCTTTTTCCTTACTCTGGCTAAAGGTTTATCAATTTTATTTTTTCGGAAAATCAACTTTTAGTTTTGTTGATCTTTTGTAGTATTTCCATTTCATTTATTTCTACTCTAATCTTTACTATTTTCCATCTACTAATTGTGGGTTTGGTTTGCTCTTGCTTTTCTTGTTCAGATGTATCATTAAAGTTGTTTATTTGAAGTTTTTCTGCTTTTTGACGTAGGTGCTCATAGTTATAAACTTCCTCTTAGTACAGCTTTTGCTGTACTAGACCCATAGGTTTTGGTATGTTGTGTTTTCATAATCATTTGTTTCAAGAAATTATTAAATTTTCTTAATTTCTTCATTGGCCCACTGGTCATTCAGGAGCATACTGTTTAATCTCCATGTGTCTGTATAGTTTCCTAAATTCCTCATTATTGAGTTTTATTCCATTGTAGTCAGAGAAGATGCTTGATGAAATTATATTTTTTGATTTTTAAGAAATGAGTATCATTTTTTAAGACTTGCTTTGTGTTTAATATTTATGGTCTATCTCTGAGAATGATC
The DNA here is from genome assembly GCA_963573385.1 of Cacajao melanocephalus. Classification (NCBI taxonomy): domain Eukaryota; kingdom Metazoa; phylum Chordata; class Mammalia; order Primates; family Pitheciidae; genus Cacajao; species Cacajao melanocephalus. Next base: position 68,487 of record CAUYLG010037029.1, read on the forward strand.
TATGTGCTAAAGAAAAGAATGTGCATTTTGAAGCCACTAGAGGAAATGTTCTGTAAATATCTACCAGATTGATTTGTTCTAAAGTGCAGATAAAGTCAAATGTCTTTTTGTTGCTTTTCTGTATGAAAAATCTGTCCAGTGCTGAAAGTGGTGTGTTGAAGTCTCTACCTATTATTGAATTAAGGTTTACCTTTCTCTTTAGTTCTAACAATACTTGCTTTATACTATCCAGATGCTCCAATGTTGGATGTGTATTTACAACTGCTATATCCTCTTGCTGAATCCACCCCTTTATCATTATATAGCGACCTTCTTTGTCTCTGGCTTTTGTCTTGAAATTTTGTTTGCTCTAAGTATAGCTGCTCCTGCTCTCTTCTGGTTCCATTTGCATGAAATATCTTTTTCCATTCCTTTATTTCCAGTCTACAGGTATCTTTAATAGAGGCGAAGTGTGTTTCTTGTAGGCAACAGATCACTGGGTCTTTTTTTTTTTTTTTTTTAAATCCATTCAGCCACTCTGCAGCTTTTAATTGCAGAGTTTAGTTCATTTAAGTTCAATGTTATTATTCATAACCACGGCCTTACTATTGCCATTTTGTCATTCGTTTTCTTGTTCTCTAATCTTCTTTTCCTTTTCCTTCCTGTCTTCCTTTTCGTAAAGGTGGTTCTCTCCAGTTTTAATTTCTTGCTTTTTATTTTCTATAGATCTATAGTATGTTTAACTTGAGGTTACCGTGGACTTGCAAACAGTATCTTATAACTCATTATTTTAAAATGATGACAACATTGCACAAATAATATGACAAACAAGGAAAGAGAAAATTCACAAAGGTTCTACACTTTACCTTTATCCTCGTACTTTTTAACTTGTTTCCATTCATATCTTACTGTACTGTCTGTGTCTTCAAAAGCTGTAGTTTTTGATCAGTTCATCTTTTTAACCTTCCTACTCCAGACACGAGTATTTTACACACCGCCATTAGTGTGATACTATTCTGTGTACTTGCTATTACCAGTGAGTTTTGTACCTTCAGATGATTTCCTGTCGCTCACTGATGTCCTTTTCTTTCAGACTGAAGAACTCCCTTTAGCATTTCTTGTAGAACAGGGCTGGTATTAATAAAATCCCTCAACTTTCGCTTGCGATTTCTCCTTCATGTCTGAAGGGTATTTTTGCTGGATATACTATGCTAGGATAAAAGGTTTTTGCTTTCCGAAATTTAAATGTTACACCCACTCTCTCCTGGCCTGGAAACTTTCCACTGAGAAGTCTGCTGCCAGATGTGCTGGAGCATCTTTGTATGGTATTTTTTTTTCCCTCTCTCTCTGCTTTTAGGATCCTTTCTTCATCCTTGACCTATGGGAGTGTTCATTAAATGCCTTAAGGTAGTCTTCAGTGGGTCTACTTGGTGTTTTATTAATATTACCTTCTTGTACTTGAGTATTCACACCTTTTTCTTAGTTTGGGAAGTTATCTGTTATTATTCCTTCGAATAAACTTTCTACCCCATGTCTCTCTTTACTTCCTCCTTAAGGTTAGTAACTCTTGGATTTGCCCTTTTTGGGGCTATTTTCTATTATTTTGTAGGCATGCTTCATTGTTTTTATTCTTTGTCACCCCTGTGTATTTTCAGATAGCCTGTCTTCAAGCTAATTCTTTCCTCTGCTTGATCAATTCTGCTAAGAGATTCTGATGCATTTTTCAGCATGTCAACCACATTTTTCAACTCCGGAATTTCTGCTTGATTCTTTTATATTATTTTAATCTCTTTAAATTTATCTGATAGGATTCTGATTTCCTTCTCTGTGTCATCTTGAATCTCACTGTTTCCTCAGAATAGCTATTTTTGAACTGCCTGTCTGAAAGGTCACCTATCTGTCTCTCCAGGATCATCTACTGGCGCCTTTCTTTGGCGAGTTCATGTTTTTCTGGATGGACTTCATGCATGTGGATGGTCTATCAGCGTCTGGGCAGCATTAGGCACTGATGAGTTAGGTATTTATTGCAGTCTTCACAGCCTAGGCTTGTTTGTACCCATCCTACTTGGGAAGGCTTTCCAGGTATTCAAAGGGACTTGGGTGTTGTGATTTGAGTTTTTGTTCTCACTGCAGTTATATCTGTATTGAGACCAAATTGGGGCACCCCAAGCCAAGTAATGCTGTGACTCTTGCTGACTCACACAGGTACCACCGTGGTGTTCCTGAATAAAATCCCAAAGAATTTTCAATTACCAGGCAGAGACTCTTTGTTCTCTTCCCTTACTTTCTCCCAAACACAGAGAGAGAGAAATGAGTAGCCTGGAGCTAGAGGAGGGTGACACAAGCAGCCCTGCAGTCACCACCACTGGGACTGCACTGGTTCATACCTGAAGCCAGCAAAGCACTGGACCGCACCCAAAGCCCATGGTAACCACTTCCTAGCTACCGCCTATGTTTGCTCAAAGCCTTGGGGCACTACGATCTGCATTTGGCAAAGCCAGACAGGCATGTCCTTTCCTTCAGGACAGCAAGCTCCCCTCGGTTCCGGGCAGGTCTAGAGAGGCCACCTGGGAGCCGGAGCCTGAAATCTGAGACATCAGGAATCTGGCCTGCGCACTGTTCTACCGCAGTTGAGTGTCTCTCGTGGCACCCAAGCCACAAGAAAAGTCCTTCCCACTATTTGCTCCCCTTTTCCATAAGCAAGAACCTCTCCCTGTGGCCACACCGCCCCAGGCCTGCAGCAAGTACTGCCTGTTTATCGCTAATGTTCATTCAAGGCCCAAGGGCTCTTCAGTGTTTGTGGTAAATGCTGCCAGGCCCAAGACTCTCCTTTCAGGGCAGTAGGCTGCCCTCTAGCCCAGGGCAGGTCCCAAAATGCCATCTAAGAGCCAAGGCCTGAAATTGGGGGCCTGCAAGAGCCCACTCGATGCTCTACCTCCCTGTGGCTGAGCAGGTACCTAAGCTGCAAGACAAAGTCCCCTCTCCTTTTCTCAAGCAGGAGTCCCTCCCTGTAGCCACCACAGCTGGGAATATGCTGGGTCACACTGGAAGCCAGCTCATCTTTGAGTCTCGCCCAAGGCCCATGGTGAGCTCTGCCTGGGTACCACTGCTGATCACTCAGGGCCCGAGGGCTCTTTAGTCAACAGATGATGCATCCTGGCAGGAACTGGGTGCTTCCCTTCAAAGCAGTGGGTATGTCTAGAAAACATCATCCGGGAGCCTCAGGGCTCTCTGCCTGATGCCCTCTCCTACTGTGGCTGAGCTGGTATCCAAGCTGCAAGGCAACGTCCTCTTTACTCCTCCCTCGTCTCAAGCAGAAGGAAAGAGTCTCTACCGGAGCTGCAGGCTGCACTGCCTGTGGTTGGGGGAGGTGGCACAAGGCCTCCCTTGGCTGCCCCAGCGGATGACTTACTAGGTTGAGTGGCCCCAGGGCCACTGGCTCAGAGCCCCAGCACTACACCAGGTCTTAGTCAGGAAATGCAGTTCTTGTGGCCTAGACGGTCTTTCGAGTTTATTTAGAACCCCAGAGCATTTTAGCCCTCAGTGGCGGGGCTTGCCAGAATTCAGGTTTCAACTGCTGGGACGGATAACCAGCCTTCTCGCTAGGGCTGGTCTAAATGCTACCTCTGTGGGAGCCGGCCAAGTTCTGCCCCATGTTGCTTTCCACTGTGACAGGGCAGCACTGAGTTCCAATAAAAAGTCCCCCAACCACTGAGCCCTCCCTCTCCAAAGCACACAGGTTTTCTCTCAGCTACACAGCTCCTGCCAAAGTTTAGGGAGAGGCACCATCAGCAATTTAAGACTGTCTTTCCTACCCTCTCCAGTGTCTCCTTCAGTGAGATAAAGTTAGAACGAGGCACTACGATCACTCACCTGATTTCTGATTCTTATGAAGATGTTTCTCTGTGTGAACAGTTGTTCAATTTGGTGATCCTGTGGGGAGGACAATCACTGGAGGTTTCTACTCAGCTATCTTGGTCCACCTCCTCCCTATGACTTGTATCTTAGGCTTCATAATTAACTTTTGAACAAAATCATTATGTAATATTTAACTAATGTAACAAATACGTTAAATACTTATAAATACATTGGATATTTTCTTTGATACATTGAACTCCTATCGTATACAAGGTAACAAATGGGAACTCACTCTGTTGATGTCTGTAGTAACACTGAAAGGCATTTACCACTAAAATAAAATCAAGACATACATGCAAACAAAACACAAGAGACAAAGGGAAGGCTGTACTAAGAACTGGTACGTTACTGGGACTGAAGGATTAAGTAGGATTTTAGTTAAGAAGATAAGCAGAAGTGAATCCAAACAAAGGAAATAGTAAGGAGAGATGGGTGGGGGAAAAATCCTACTTTTCAGCCCCACCAGGGAACAGCAAGAAAGGCTCATGATCCAAGGCCTGAGGACAGAGGCCAAAAAGGGAGGTCCAATCTGTAGAGGGACATCTGTAGATTATTACAACTTTTGAATCAAAACTCTGTATTAGCTGTTTTCAAGAAGTAAAAATTGCCACAATTTTAACAGGTCCTATCCAAAAGTCTCAAAGATCAGCTGGTGAAGCAGTGCTGTGTACAAATAAACGAATAAAGCGGTGTCACTTAGTTTCTGGGTTGAACCATTTCAGGAGAGCCAGTGCTGGTGGAGAAGCTGGACAGAACAGGAACCAACTAGAAGTTAGAGTCCAGTTAGGTTAGCGCAAAGACACCACGAAAACCCAGGAGACCTGAATGACAGCATTTAGGACGGGTCAGGCACAGAACAGGTAGCTCAGCAAGTGATTCAAGGAGGGGGGAAAGGAAGAGTTAAAGATATGCCAAAGGTTTCTAAAAAGAATCAACAGGTGAGTGATAAGAAGAGAGACAGTGAGCAGTGAAGAGGAAGGAGGAGACACCAGTGGATTCCTGAAGCACGCTGACCGAAGGTCTCCACAGAGATCGGCACAAACACGAAAAGACAAGCGCAACAATCAAGAACGATCTGATCCGGAAAGGCCGAGTTCAGAGGCAGGAGCCAACAACCGGCCATGGTCTGGAACGACCAGGGATGCTGGAGACCACACTGCATCAAGTGAGAAGCGGAGCGGGCTCTGGACAGAACCTGAGTGTGGGCAGGGAGAACGTGCCAGAGGTAACGCTCCACAAAAGGAGGCATGGTGGCTAAAAACATCAAAGCGCCCACGCACAGTTCCAATCCCTGGGCCTCCCCACATGCCATTTATAAAGCTTCCTTAATCATCAAAAACGTTTCTTTCCTGAACGTTTACTCCATTTCTCCATCACCTTTCAAGTGAAACCTTCCTGCCTTCTTTCACTTATGCTGTAGCTACAGCCTCCTCCATAGCTATAGCCTGCTAGTCAGATAACTGACTAGTGTAGGTTAAGAATAAGATTAAGGATACATTTTGCTGTTTTCTACCATTCCAAATATAGGTATTGGTGGGCTTAACTAGCTGGTGGTTAAAAAGAAGTGGTCTCCAGCTAAATAGCCTCCAGCTATTTTAGGAAAAAAATAATTAAAATATCCACATTAAAAAATAACATCCAGACAATGAATTAAATATCATAGCAATTCATTACAGCATTCATGAAGTTCACTAAGTCATCCCCTACTTCCAAAGTCATTCCCTACTTCCAACCTGATTCCATGGCTAGCCAACTGCCTGCCAGACATCCCCAACACTTCAGCAAAGAGAAAAGCAGCACTGAAAAGAAAGCACCATTACCCCATCTTCCACAAAAAAAAATGTCCCCCAGCTAAAGACAGTCATAAAATGTCTCTGAGTCTAAGGGCAGAGAGTGAAATTAAGTGAAGACAAAGCTGCAGAAGTGGGGAGAAGGGGCGTGACGTGAGGAAAAAGAAGTCCCTCACTAACTTCAGAGAAAACAGATCTTCTCTCAACAACGCTAGCCAAGCTCACGTAGGGCCCTCCAAAGCCAGCATGAAGTAACATATTCACAACAGAAGTTACAAATGGTGCACAGGGAGGGCCCCGGTGGATCAGAGGCTGGAGGAGACCTCAGCTCCAGGCACATCAAGCAGGGCCCTGAGCATTTGCAGATGGCTCTGTAAGTACCAGGCCACTCCCGTGAGAGTCCGGGTGGGTGACACCAACCCCCTTGCTTTATAAATGAGGACACTGGGACAGACATGGGCAAGCAACACGAGGTAAGTGAGCAGCAGAGTTTTCAATCCAAGCCTAACCCTCAGCTGGGCGACACCTCTCCCACACACGCAGCAGCCGGGTGGGCAGTCTGCGGCTTCCAGTCTCTGCTGACAACCTCCCCTGTGACCCCAGGGCTGGCCAACTGCCCATTAGACATCTCCAACTGAGATTCAGAACAACCCCAAACGGAACTCAGCGTCTTATCCCGAACGCTCTTTGGAGCTAGCCTTCATATGTTAGTGGTACCCATATCCTCTCAAACAACTTGGCTCAAAGTTACATTTTTAAAAAACTGTCACCAGAATAGACACTGAAAATTATAAACACAGCAGTTAACAGATTAAAAAAGTTCAAACAAATATGCTAAGAATTTTAGTCTCAAGAGAAGAAAATCTTTCTCTTGATGTACTGTCTCCACTATTACCTTACAGAAAATTCACAACATATTAGAACTGCCTGAGTAAAGGACTGGAGACAGACTCACCACCTTGCCCTCTAATCTCACAGCTCCCATGAACCAGCACTACCATGGTTCAACTTTAGCTACAAAAAGGGTAGGTTTCCCTTGCAGTCCTCCACTGGTGTGGCATTCTATAATCTCCCAGACAGCCAGAGAACACAGAAAAACCATCAAGAGCCTATGTGAAACTCCATGAGGAGAAGACGTCCCATGTAACCCATGGTGGCTTAAAGCAGAGCGAGGATGCTTTGAGACATTTTAACTATGATAACTGGGTTGCAGGAGGTCAGCAGGTGGCCCTGAACGTCACCAAAGTGGGGCCAAAGCAGCATAAAGCACCTGGATCAGGGAAGGCTGGAGAATGAGGTGGGGAAAGTGCCCAGAACACTCAAGGAGGAATGGAGAAATGGGTCGCCGAGGCCCCAAGCAACACTTATACCCACGACAAACTTAGCATGACTTAGCGTCCCAGGCTTAGCGGAGACTCTGGGGTACAGTGATCCAGGCACCCTCATGATTTCAAGAGCTGCACATCTGAGAACAGGGCAGATCCTGCCATCTCCACTGTTCGCCAGCCCATGCGCCGACATCAAAACAGAGCTGGAGAGTGACTGGGTATTTTAGTATTTCTTTAGGGGAAGTATTAGAAGACCACTGAGTCATCATCAAAATAAATAAATAAGAATAAAATCTGGTACAACAACAAGGATGTTCCATAAGAGAACTTCTGAGGTCCTATTTTCAACAGAATTCAACCTCCTTTTTTATCATAAACTAGAAGCAAATTCCCAACATATGAGTTTTTTAAAAACTTGTTTAAAAGATACCAGTAGATTCCAAGAATTCATTTTCCCACAGAAGCAATTTTTTACGAGCCACTGTTCCACATTCTCAGACTAGTCCAAAGACTCTTTAAATCACACTGTAATAGGGTCTATAGTAAATCATTTAGTACAGGGAATTCTCCAACACTTAGAATCATGGTGTGAAGGAAAAGTGCATTTCAAATGCTATCCTAAGAGAGCACTCACTATCTTATGTCTCTCTACTACATGCTTTCCTCTCCCCAAGTGAGGCAGGGGCCCTGTCTCCAACAGGAGAAGGGGCCTGGCCCTGGGAGAGGAACCTAACTGGCTGGGGGGATCTCACTAGGGTTTCCTTAGGGCAGCAGAGGGTGGGGTGAGAAGCTGCCAGGCCTGGGAAAAGCACTGCCAACTCAAAGAGGTGGAACTATGAGTCAGAGACTCACAGAATCAACCTTTCACATACCTTGAATGAAGACAACCTGTCTCCAAATTTGAATTCCCAGTTACCAGTGGTGTGACCTTGGGCAAATCCCTCAGCCTCTTAGTGTCCTAACTTTCTTATCCTTAAACACCTGCCTCAAGGGGTCCTTTAAAGGATGAAATGAGTTAATAATGGAGAAGTACCAGGAACACTAAGAATTCAATAAACAGTAGGTCTGTACACGGAATTGCACTCAACATATTTACAATAAGACAGCCATCAGGTCAGACGTGAGCTGCCATTAAAGTAATATTTAAAAACCTCTCCTAATGACATTAAAGTGGTTGGAATTCTTCCATAGCTGTCTTCTGTGATACCTTTTTTGCACATCTGCAATCATTTAATTTGCAGCAACACATAATGTCTTTTGTACTGGACATCCAGGAAGGAGGAGCCTCTGCCTGTGCTATTCACACCTGCCCCATACTGAGGTCAAATCAGGTTACCTCGCTGCCCAAATGCAACAGGCAGGCTCTCAAACCTGGCCCTAATTATGCATGTGTTCTCTCAAACACCAAAGCTTAGAGATGCAGAAGGCAACATCAACAATAACTACGTCTGGGTGAAAAGTTTCTTGGTGGCTTTTCAATCTGTCCTATTCTATAGTTTCTGGGTATTTGATAATGAGACTTTTATGCCATCTTAATTAGTGCTTCCTATGGAATGCCATCTAGGCCTCTCCCCCAATGCTGAGCAAGTCACCGGCTGTGCACCTTCCAGGACCACACAAGGACCTCAGGAGGGCAAGGCCCCAGGGCACTCCTCCCACTTTGGGAGTATCAACTGCAAGGGCAGCCACAGAACAAAGAGATTCCTTTTTGGGATAAAAGAATGCTTGGAAAGTCATATAAGCTACAAAATAATTCTAGGCATAGGGTCATTCTGGGGGAAAAAAATGAAAACAAGAGAATGAATGAATGAATGCATACATGCATGAGTGTATGTGAGAGTGGCAACCCACTTCCTGGTACAGGGTGGTTCCGGGAGAAGTCGCTGCCTAAACCTGCCATGTATCCCAGAAGCACTGACTACAACGCCTAAGCAAAAAAAGACTCGCTAAGCCACTTTCATAAACACTTCCACAAAATAACTACCAAGTGGTTATCAGTCAGTGACTTTTAAGGTCATATATATTTATTCAACACAGAAAAGAATCCCAACATGTATCCTTCCACCCTTCACCTCACCCAGACCACTCCTCACAGAGCAGACAGTTCCTTTTACAGAAGAATGCTGACTATCATACTGCCAAGCCTCAAATCCATCACCGCCTTCCAACTACTCTTGACAGTCACCTAAGATCCAATCAAAGGTCTCCAGGCCCTGATCTCGCTGCCCGTCTGGGCTCCTATTGTTCCACTGCTCATGAACACAGGCTCAGCCACAGCCAATGCCCACCACAGCGCACTCTCTCCTGTGATACCAGATAAAATGTCCCTCGTTCCTGGCAAAGAGCTCTCAAAGCCACTGGAATTTCCTGAGTGACAGAGGGTCTTTTGTTACCCATCATGAACCCCTTTCTGTCATACTCTGGGTCGGACCCCAGACAGCTTACAGGGTGGCGGCTGGACGCCACAAAGACCACCATGATCAGAGGAGCTTTTGGCCCCACCTGACAACCTGCAGGGAGGACAAGGGGCTGGAGATTGCGACAATCAGGAATATCCAGTGATCCAGTCAATCATGCCTACCTAACAGAGCCTACATTAGAAACCACCAAGGACAGGGGCTTGGAGAGACCTGAGGTTGCTGAGCATGGAGGTGCTGGGAGGTGCTATACCCAGGGGGCCTGGAAGCTCTGCTCCCATCCCTCACCTTGCGCCTTTCTTCTACCCATCAGATTCTGAGTTGCATCCTTCATAATAAACTGGTACCAGGAAGTAAAGCACTTTCCCAAGTTACATGGATCACTCTAGCAAATTATCAAACCTGAGGGGAGTCATGGGAACCCTCAAATCTGTAGACGGTCAGATAGGGGTATGAATAGCTTGGGCAACCTATATGCAGTTGGGTTTAAAACGTGGCAAGTTCGTGGAAGACAACTGTCAGAATAGAACTGAACCACTGGAAACTCAGTGTCAGAGAATCAAACAACTGCTGGTGTGAGAAAAAACCTTCTCCTCCCGTTTTTTGCCTGGCTACCTCTCATTCACCTCTGGTACTCAACAATCTTTCCCTCAGGTTTGCCTTTGGCACCTGACATGATTTCTTTCATCAGCATTTGCGAAACTGTAGCTTTCTAACTATTCACACAATTTTCAATTATCTGGCTCCCACACCATATGATAAGCTCCACTAAGACAGGGTCTGTCGGCAGCCCGCCAGCATCAGGCACGTGGTAGCAGCATGTACACAGCACTGAATGCACGCCTGAGAAAGGCGCTCTGGGCAAGCTGGGGACGTTCCAGCGATTACAGCCTCACAACACAAACGACAGCGTGCTGCTACTAATGCGGCAAACTGCACGGGGACACGGAAGGCAGACTGCCGTTTCATTTTGAATCGAGAGCCGAGACAAAGCATGATTTCAAGGAGCCCTCCACAGCCGATGGAAGCAAGAACTGCGATTTGAAAAACTATGAAAGGAAATGGGTTCTCTAAATCTGGCTACAGCCAAGTTACTCCCATCCAACTGACTCGCCTACAAATAACATCGAAACTTTACAGAAACAAATATAAACTGACTACCTAGAGGCGCTCCAAAGTAACATGAAAGGTAACAGAATCTTGGGACCCAGACTCACTGTGCTGGGGGAAAGTGAAGCTTAGGAACTGAGCTGTGCAATACTGCCTGCCTTTTGCTGCTGAACACAGCTGTCATTCCACAACCCTGCGTCATGGCCTCATTCACAAGCCAGGTTCCCGCAACTGCAGAAGACCGCACGGCTCCCCAGACGGCCTTCCTCACAAAGTGCTCACAGGAGATTTCTTGTGAGCCCCTAAATCTATCAGAACACGTACCCTCACCATAAACTACCCCAAAAACCGAGTTCTGTTGTATCTCACCCTGGCAATGTCAATTACCAGCTTGTCTTCAAAGGTACAGACAAGGACAAGAGGGGCAGAAATCACCCTTCCTGTGAGAGAGAACCCTGAGACAAATGCACAACTGACTCTCTTCTACTCCCTCTTTCACAGGTAAAACGCAGGCTTACTGAGGCTCATCGCAGGCTCGAGAATTGACGCATCTGCCTCACGGCCTCCCCAGCCTCCCTTTTTCCCCTCCGGCTTGCTCCTTCCCCCTTTAAATACTGAAGTTCTCAAAGCCCCCTTTGGAAAAAGCACAAATGCTCCTGTATGGCACATCCTCAACTGCAGCTACATAAACCTCTATCGATTGAGACCCGCCTCAATCTTAACATCAGGTATACTCTGGAAAAGAATGGACATTTTGAAAAAAGAATGGGCAGGGCACCTCCTGCTATCTCAACTTTTAAGCTAACGGCAGCCAACTCTGTTGTGTGGAACGGTTAAAACTCCAACAAAAATCCACACGGTTTGGTTCAACCAGAGCTGCTGCAAGCTGGGAGAAACCCACAGTGAGTGTGACCCAGAATTCTGTCTCTAAACTGCCCAAATCTCTGCCTGATGGCAGAAAGAACTTGCACAAGGCCAGCTACAGATTAGCTGAAGCTAAAGTAAGTGGACTGAGATTTGAGCATCTGCCAAAGGAGAGTTGGCAATTCTGACCAAGTTAAATGCCTGTCAAACAAATCAATACTCTTCAGGGAAACCGAACATGACCAAGAGTCTACCATCCACAGTAAACAGGACACAATTCAGAGTCACTAGAAATAAAAAGAATCAAGAAGATGTAGCCCATCCTCACAACAAGACAATTAGCAGATGGGACCTTAAAGGAGTTACTCTAGGAGAGATCCAAGATGGCTGACTACTAGCAGCTCAGGATTGTAGCTCCCAGAGAAAGCGCACAGAACAAGAGGATGCCACACTTACAGATGAATTTTTGTTGCCCACGGACCAGGAGATTCCCAGCGGAGGAGCCCCACGGGTCACCAGCACGACTCTTGTGGCCGGCGTGGCGGTTTTGCCGGCGTCTCGGCACGGCAGTTCTCGGTGCAGAGTAAACGGGACTGAGTCCTCTTTTGGTTGATGTTTGGAGCTCCGGGAAGGCAGTCGCCTATTCACCTGATTGAAAAAGGGATTCAAGAGGGAAGCCAGACCAGAGATTCCCGGACAGAAAAGCACCATGAATCTTAATGCCGCTGTTTTAGTCGGCGCACTGGGTTGCTCAGATTTCGGCGCTGGGAATCAACAAGTTGGACGTCCACTCAGAGACCTAATTTGAAAGTTGGCAATTACAAACGACAGGTGGATAAACTTACAATGATGGGAAGAAACCAGCGTGAAAAGGCTGAGAATACTCAAAATCAGAATGCCTCTCCTTCTACAGGGATCATAGTTCCTCATCAACAAGGGAACAAGGCCTGGTGGTGAACGAGTGCGATCCATTAACAGAATTAGGCCTCAGAAGGTGGATAATAAGAAACTTTTCTGAGCTAAAAGAACATGTTCTAGCCCAATGTAAAGAAACTAAGAACCTTGAAAAACGGTTTGATGAAATGCTCACGAGAATAGACAATTTAGAGAGGAATATAAGTGAATTAATGGAACTGAAGAACACAAGAACTTCGCGAAGTGTGCACAGGTTTTAACAGTCGAATTGATCAAGCAGAAGAAAGGATATTAGAGCTCGAAGACCAACTTAATGAAATGAAACGAGAAGACAAGATTCGAGAAGAGTAAAAAGGAAATGAGCAAGTCTCCAAGAAATATGGGACTATGTGAAAAGACCTAATTTACGACTGATAGGTGTACCTGAATGTCATGAAGAGAA
>CAUYLG010037030.1:0-16389 GCA_963573385.1 Cacajao melanocephalus
CTCCTCCACCGGGAATCTCCCAGTCTGTGGGCAACAAAAATTCGTCTGAAAGTGCGGCATCCACTCGCTCTCTGTGCTTTCACTGGGAGCTACAATCCTGAGCTGTTGTTAATCGGACATCTTGGATCTCTCTCTCTGTGTTTTTTTTAATGTGTTTGAACTGAAGTTAAACAACTGAAGGCTTTACCACATTTTTTACATTCATAAGGTTTTTCTCCAGTATGAGTTCTTTCATGAATTTGTAGGTTACTAGGAGAAATAAAGGCTTTACCACATTGTTTACATTTACAGGGTTTCTCTCCAGTGTGAGTTCTTTCATGCAGTCAAAGAGAACTTGAAAAACTGAGGGCTTTGCCACATTGTTTGCATTGATAGGGTTTCTCTTGAGTGTGAAGTCTTTCATGTAGTAGAAGAAACCATAAAAAACTGAAGGCTTTGCCACATTGCTTACATTTGTAGTGTTTCTCTTCAGTTTGAGACCTTTCATGCTGTTGAACAGAATTTGGACAACTGAAGTCTTTATGACATTGTTTATACTCATAAGGTTTTTTTTGAGTATGCATTCTTTTATGGTTTTGAAAGCAGGGTTGATAACAAAAGGTTTTTTCACATTCTGTACATTTTAGTCTTTCTTCATATTCCTGATACTCATTTGATATCTCTTCAATGAGAGCCCTCATGTGCCCATTAAAAGATAAATGCTTCATGAGGACTTTTCCACACATGCTGCATTCACCCAGTCTTGCTCCAGTAGAAGTTTCCTTGTTCATATAATGATTTGGCATCTGGCTAGTGGTTTTTCCACACTGACTACCTTTTTTTCTTTCAGGAAGTCTCTTATCTTTATGACCTCTGTAAAAAAATAATAATAATGTGCTAGTATAAATAATTTTAAATTTATTAGTAGGTGTAATAATTACATTTTAACCATTTTCACAGGAAATGTAGGTTATCTCTTACATCTGAATTGTTTGAAAGTTAATATACTCAATGCTCTAGACGCTGAATCAACAAAAGTTGTTACCAAAAAAAGATCATATACATAGAGCAGATTTCTATGTACTGTTTCAAAGCAGTTTGTTTTTCATACCCTGAAGGCCTATGACAGTTTTAATAAAATATGTTTAGTAAAAACTCTCTAAGAGTTAATACATTTGAAGCTGTATTTATTGTTTGGCTTGCTTGTTTCTGAAATTCTCTCATGGTCCACTAATCACTCTAGTAAATGCAACTCACCTTAGATTCTCCCCTGGTTTTTGTGGTTATCTTCAATATCCTGGTCTTCCCAATGTTTCCCTAAAATACAGATGCAGAAACATTATAGTGAATTATTAGAAATAAAAAAAGTTACAGTATAGTCTTATGAGTAGCTGTGACCCTGTCTGGTTTAATCACTAAATAATTTACTTTCACATTTCATAACTTAGAACACAGTTGTTGAGCAAGAAACACTTGTTGTGTATTGAATTATGCAGAAAAATGTTCTCTTTATCTAGACAGGCTAGGTTCTTGGGAGTTTCCTGCATAACATCTCTGTAGAGTTTTTTTTCTGTGAAGAATCCAGCAAAGCCCACTCCTTCGGGGTAAAGTTTGCATCCACATCTACAAAGGAGACTGAGTCCTAAAACATCCCATGTATGTGTAGAGGTGGATGGGTGAAACTGGCGCAATTCATAAAACATTCAAATAGAATTCCATAGCCTCCAAACATTTACTGCATGACTTGGTTGCTAGAACTCACTCCCTGTCCACATTCACTTTCCCATAAATTTAATACTATCATAAACACAGAGAAATTACTTACATATTTTCCCTATGATCACTTGAATGCTTATTGTTCTTTAAAGGTGAACTTAAGATCGCCTTGGAAAAATGAGAGAAATGCATGCAAATGACACTAATTTAAAACCAGCAATTTCTTTTGAGATAAAATATTTTATATCTTACCTTATTAAATACCATACTTCATAAAACATAAGGTTTAATCTGGATGAGGTTTTAGCCAATAAATACATCCTCAAGAACTGTAAGCTTTTAATTTTATTTTCTTGAACAAACATGATAGGCCAAATTGTAGAAAGAAGCTTCTGGCCATGTTCTCCTGAAGGAATCCATGCCATTACAAGCACTCAAACCCAGCTGGCTAAATGAATATATTTCTTTGCAGAAGTAGTAACTTCAACTCATTTGTGTAACACTTGTCAGAAGCTCAGTTCTTCCTTTTTCTCTCTGTCTCATTTTATGAGTCTAGAAAAGTTAGAGCTCAGTCACGAGTAAGAAAGCATGGCAAATTAGGGCTCCATGAAATCCCTATATTCATAAAAGTATTTATTATTCACATATTTGACATTTCAGAGATAGCAGCATAGGCTCTCAGCTAGTTATAAAATGGCTTGTGAGAACAAGAAAGAGAACCTAGCTGGGGATTTTTGTTAAGCATAGGGGATTTTTGTTAAGCATGGAGAATAAGCTAGCATGAGAGTTTAAGCACAGGTAGGGCTTATGTTGATTGCATGTGTTACGATTACCTTGGGTTACTGGGGCTTTGGTGCCAGCATATCTAAATGTGGGTATGATAAGAAAAACATAAAAAGAGACCTAAGACCATCATCAATCAAACATCAACACAAAGAAATCAGAGACTTTCAATTTCTGGTCTGACAAGTAAGAAATTTAAAAGATGTTATTCCCATTCCTGCAAGTTAAAATATAAACAAACAAATTATTCTTTTTAGATCTCTTATAGAATTGAGGATAATAGGGCAAAGTATTGTCACCAAAATTTGAGAGATAAACTGGAAGAGTACCTACTTTGTAATATTACCAAAATATGATCTTCAGTAAGTCTGTCCTCCAAAAGAATCCATTTAAATAAAGCCTACCTATTAGGATTTTGCTAAAGTGATCTGGGGGAGTCACTGAGAATTACATGTGAAGGTGAACAGTTTAGTCTTCCCAACCCAAATATGTGATGTACTATTCCACATTACTTCAACTCATTGACACTGACTAAGTGTCCTAAAACATAATTAAATTCTAATACTAAATACCTGGAAGTGGTCAGACTCCACAACTTAAAGGTACAGGCACAAGATTTCTCCCAGTTTGGATGCTAGCCACAAGAATCCCTGAGATCATCCTTTCCTTTCATCACTTTGTCCAGCAAACTTAGGAACAAACAACTGACTTGATCACAGTCTTTGGCCCTCTGCAAATGTTCAAGTATATCATATACAGAGTAACTAAACTCCTTTTCTCTCAGCAGCAGTGAATCAGGAGTATCCAATGCTTATATTTTGCATAACTCGCTAAACAATTCACATCAAGGGCTTAGTGCTCTCCATACTATTAGCAGAGTCCTTAGTATTCTTAAGTCTAATCAGACAATTGAGCCAACTCCAGAAACCCAAAAACCAACTAAGAAAATTCACCCCTAAAATTCTGTTCCTTTAGAACCACTCCCCAAATCTGTTATCAGTCAAGGTTCTCAAAAGAGGCAGAACTAATAGAATATATGTATATATAAAAGAGAGTTTATTAAGAAAAGCCGGCTCACCTGATTATGAAAGGAAGTTCCATAAGAGGCTGTTTACAAGGTGAGTACAAAGAACAGATAAATAGTGGCTCAGTCCAAGTCCCAAGCCTCAAAACCACAGAAGCTGACAGTGCAGTCTTCAGTCTTTGGCCAAAGGCTTAAGAGCCTCAGGGAAGCTGCTGAAGAACGGAAGAACTGGAGTCTGATGTCTACGGGAAAGAAGAGTAGAAGCAAGTGTTGCCATGAAATAAAGAGGGATGGAGGACTCAGCAGGCACACTTATTCCATCTTCTTTAACCTGCTTTGTTCTAGCTGTGCTGGAAGCTAATTGGATGGTTCCCACTCAAATTGAGGGTGGGTCTTCCTCCCCCAGTCTATTGACTCAAATGTCAATCTTCTCTGGCAACATCCTCATGAACACATCCAAAAACAATACTTTGGTTTGGCGTGGTGGCTCACGCCTGTAATCCCAGCACTTTGAGAGGCCAAGGGAAGTTGATCACGTGGGGTCAGGTGTTCAAGACCAGCCTGGCCAACATAGTGAAACCCCATCTCTACAAAAATTAGCCAGGCATGATGGCGGGTGCCTGTAATCCCAGCTACTCGGGAAGCTGAGGCAGAAGAATCGCTTGAACCCAGGAGGCAAAGGTTGCAGTGAGGTGAGATTGCACTCCAGCTCGGGTGAAGAGTGAGTCTTCGTCTTAGAAAAAAACAAAACAAAACAAAACAAAAATAATACTTTTCAGCCATTCAGGTATGTCTCAATCAAGTGAAGCTAACAGTTAATATTAACCATCAGACCTTGAAAACCCACAGATACATACAAATTAAACAACACATTTCTACAAAACGTAAAGATCGAAGAAGTCTCAAGATACAAGAAATTATTTTGACTAAAATTAAAATATAACATTTAAATTTATGGAATGCAGCAGAAGAATAAAGAAAAATTTATACTACTAAGCACATACACTACAAAAAAAAGATATATAATAAATATTCTGTGTATACCTTAAAAAACTGAAAGTAGAGAAACCAGTTAAATCCAAAGTAGGCAAAAGACAATAAATAATAACAGGGAAGAAATCAATAAAATAATGAAAAATTAAGAGAAACATTAATAAAAGCAAAAGCCAGTCTTGTGAAAAGATAAATAAAATTGACAAATGTCTACTCAAAGAAATGAAGAAAAGAAAAAAAAATAACTAATATTACAAATGAGAGTGGGAGCCAGGCATAGTGACTCACACCTGTGTTCCAACCATTGTAGGAGGCCGAGGCAGGTAGATCACTTGAGGTCAGGAGTTCAAGATCAGCCTGGTCAACATGGTGAAACTCTGTTTCTGCTAAAAATACAGAAAAATTAGCTGGGCATGGTGATGTATGCCTGTAATCCAGTTACTTGGAAGGCTGAGACAGGACAATAACTTAAACTCAGGAGACAGTTTGCAGTGAGCCAAGATCACACCATTGCACTCCAGCCTGGGTGAGAGAGACTCCATCTCACACATACATAAAATGAAACTGGGAAAATAAAAATTACAAATAATTTGACACGATTTCAACATCTATTTGTGATAGCAAACTAGGGATAGAGAAGAACTTCCACTTCTTGAGAATAAACATCTATAAGAAACCTACAGTTACCATAATACTTGAATGGTGACAAATGAGATGCTTTCCTCAAAACGTAGGAACAAAGCAAAGAAAACCTCTCTCACTATTTTTGTTTAACATTATAAAAAAGTCTTAGATAATGCAATAAGACAAGAAAAGGAAACAATAGGTATATAAACTGGAAAGATAATTGTTGCATATGACATAACTATCTATGTTAAAAAAAATCCCCAAACAACCATAGCAAAGAAAACTTTTGAAACTAATGAAAACAGTATTGTAAGGATGAAGTATACATAAAGTATACAAGATTAATATAGAAAAGCTGAATGCCTTCCCATACATTCACACAAATAGTAAGACAATATTTCATAAAAATTCTAGGGCTATTCAATGATAAACAATGAGTCTTCCAACACATAGTGCTGAAAATAGTGTATAACCACATAAAAAATTAATAGACATAAATGTAACACCTTTTATAAATACTCAAAACAGGCCATAGATGTAATTGTAAAATACAAAACTCTAAAACTTCTAGAAGATAATGAAAGGGAAATCTAAAATGACCTGGGTTTTGATGATGAATTTTTAGATAATCCTAAGTTTAACTGCATTAGAGTGAAAAATTCTTGGTGTGGGGAACACCGTGATAAAGTGAATGATAGACAAGCTACAAACTGGGAGAAATTCCTTGTAAAAACACTTACCTGATAAACAACTGGCATGAAAAATACCAAAAGAAAAAGAAAAAACTATTAACACTTAACAATAAAAGACATATAAACCAATTAAAAATGGACAAAATATCAGAACATACATATCACCAAAAATGTAGAGTTGACAAATGAAACAATGCTCAACATGATATAGCATTAGCAAATTGAAATATAATGAAATATGGTATCACCAGACATTTATTGGAGTGGCTATATTTAAAAATGCAGAGAATGCCAAATGATGATGAAGATGTAAAAAAAAGAGAAAAGCCCAGAAATTATCCCTTCATGGTGATGAAAACGTTAAGCTGTAGACCCGTTTCTAAAAGTAGGCAGTTTCTTACACAACAAAACATATTCTTAACATATAATCAATGGATCCAGCTCCTAAGTATTAGTATCAAGTGAGTAATTTATATTCACACCAAAAGGTGAGCATGAGTATTTAAAAGAGTTTTATTCATAATTTCTAAACTGTGTTAGTCTGTTTTCAGACTACTATGAAGAACTACCTGAGACTGGGTAATAATGAAGAAAGGAGGTTTAATTGGCTCACAGTTCCACAGGCTTAACAGAAAGCTTGGCTACGAGGCCTCAGGAAACAGTTTAAGGAGAAACAAGTACATTTTACATGGTGGAAGGAGAGAAAGGGGGTGGGGGGAGAGAGAGAGAGAGAGAGAGCAAACGAGAAAGTGCCATGCACTTTCAAACGACCAGATCTCATAAGAACTCAATCACTGTTACAAGAACATCAAGGTTGAAGTCCACCCCTATGATTCAATCACCTTCCACTAGGCCCCTCCCCCAACACATGGGAATTACAAATTGAGGTAAGATTTTGATGTACACACAGAGCCAGACCATATCACAAACCTGAAAGTGAACCAACATATCCTTCAACAAGCAACTGCATAGACAATCTGTGGTCAATCTGTAGCATAAAGTACTGTTCAGTGATTAAAAATAAATCAAACTGGAGGAGATGGCTGATTAGATGGAGCTCAAAAGTGCCACAGATAGCAAGATAGAGAATAGGACTTTGACTGTACTAATAGAATTTGAGCGATCTTTGAAAACACCAAATTAGGATTCAGAAAAGACTCAAGATACTAAGGTTGAAGAAGGAGGAGGCTGGGAACACCAGGTAGGGTGAGTTAACACTGTAGCTGGTTTCTTACTGTGAATGGTGCCGTGAAACGGAGTGAGTAAAGGGACTGGGGGACTGGTCACTCTTGCTATGAACCTCTGAAATCCTATCTGCAAGGGACCCCACACCCACATGGATGTGTGAGCTTGCAAGAAAATCTCCCTGGCGATTAGATGGAGATGGAGCCACAGCAGGCACAAAGCTGGGAAACTTTGAGCACAGGTCAGCTCCATGGGAGCTCAGCCGTAACTGTGACCCCATATAGCTCTGAGAGGCTCTGATCCCAGTTAACTGCCAAAGAGAAAGCATGGCCTACTTCTTCATGAGTCTGGAACATATCTGTCATGCAGGTCCACCTGCTCACCAGCCTCTCACAGGATCTCTGCCTGGTTGCCCTGTATAAGCCAAGCACGCAATGCAGCCTTCACTGCCAAACCCGGGTGTTTGCTTCACCCGAAAGCATTTTGGCAGTCTGGGAGCCCTACAGATTTCACACCACACCAGAGCCCAACCCCAAGCACATGGAGAAGAAAGTCATGAACAGGTGCTTGCATGTCAGGGCTGCAGCCTGTCGCTCAGCAGTGATGACCTCAGAGCTCTGCCTGGCAGGTAAGTGAGAAAGAAGCCCACACTCTGAGAAAAACAAAAAAGACAGCTGAGTCACACAGATTTGTAGGCTGGCATGGAACCTAGTTGTGCCTCCCTCCACAAGGTTTATCCGTTAAGCATGTGGCATTGGAGGTGGCTATTCCAAATCAACAAGCAGACCTGGTAAGGAGGTCATCCCTCTCCCCAACACACCACAGAACATAAGTGCAAATGTGAAGATACACAAAGGAACTGTGTTGCTGAGAAAGAGTCTATCTGCTGCCCATCGCTCTCAAGCACCATCTACTGGACCAAAGCCCAAACTACAACACCAAAAATTACTAATACTCCCACCAGCAAAACCAAAAGCAAGAATTCTACAAGTGAAAGACATTGTACAGATTTAGTTCTCTGAAAATTTACAGAAACAAAGTCAATGCGTGATAATTTACACAACAATTAAAATAATACCAACCCTCTGAGATGGGAATTAGTGTAAGAACTCTGGCAATTCAAAAAGTCACAGTGGGATGGCTGTGATGGCTCATGCCTGTAATCCCAGCACTTTGGGAGGCCAAGGCAGGTGAATCACTTGAGGTTAACAGTTCAAGACCAGCTTGGCTAACATGGTAAAACCCCATTTCTACTAATAATACAAAAAAAAAAATAGCCAAGTGTGGTGGTGCAGGCCAGTAATCCCAGCTATTGGGGAGTCTGAGGCACAAGAATCACATGAAGCCATAAGAAGGAGGTTGCAGTGAGCTGAGATCACACCACTGCACTCCAGTCTGGGTGACAGAGTAAAACCATGTCTCAAAATAAACACAGAAACAGAAAGTCAGAGTGTCCCCTTACCACCAAATGAGCCCACTAGCTCCTGAGCAATGGTTGTTAACCAGTCTAAACTGAAATAACAGACATGAAATTGAGAATCTGGATGGCAAGGAAGCTCACTGAGATTGGGGAAAGTTTAAACTCAAGCCAAGAAAGTCAAGCAATACAGTAAAGTAATTCAATAGCTGAAAGTCAAAGTTCTCATTTTTTAAGAAAGACCAAAACTGAGCTTTTTCAGCTAAAAAACTTGCTACAAGAATTTCATAATGCAATCAGAAGTATTAACAGTGGAATAGATTAGGCTGAGGAAAGAATCTCAGAGGTAAAAGATTGTATCTTTGAATCAACTCAGTCATATAAAAATAAAAAGTTAAGAAAAATGAATAAGACCTCTGAGAAATGAGATGATGTAAAGAGGCAAAATGTATGACTCATCAACACTCCTAAGAGAGAAAATAATCTACTTGGATAATGTATTTGAGAAGATAGTCCATGAAAATCTTCCTTAAAAAAATGAAGATGTTTCTAATCTCACTAGAAGTTGATATGCAAATCCAACAAATATAGAGAACACTAGCCAGATATTATACAAGAAAACACAGTCATAAGATTCAGCAAGATCAAGAAAAAAGAAAAAAAATTTAAAGGGATCTAGAGAAGACGCAGGTCACCTACAGAGGCAACCCCATCAGGCTAGTAGAACCCTCAGTAGAAACCTTGTAAGCCAAGAAGAGACTGGAAATCTCTTTTCAGTGTTCTTAAAGAAAAGAAATGCCAATCATGAATTTCACATCCTGACAACTAAGCTTCATAAGTAAAAAAGAAAGAAAACTCCTCCCTAAAAAGCAAATGCTGAGAGAATATGTTTCAACTAGACTGGCCTTACAGGAATTCATTAAGGAAGAGCTAAACATAAATGTGAATGAACAATGCCTGCTATTACAAAAGCACAGTTCAGCACACAGCCCACAGGCACTATAAAGCAACTATGCCATCAAGTCTATATCGCAACCAGCTGGTGACAGCATGATAGCAACAAAATCACAAGTATCAATACTAACTGTGAATGTAAATGAGCTAAACACCCCACTGAAAAGACACAGAGTGGCAGGCTGGATAAAAAGATGAGACCCAACTAACTGTCTTCAAGAGAGTCATATCCATGTAATGATAGCCACAGCTCAAAGTAAAATGGTAAATTAAAATGTACCATGCAAATGAAAAACAAAAAAGAGCAGGAGTTGCTATTCTTATATCAGATAAAACAGGTTTTAAACCAATAAATATTAAGAAGGACAATAAAGGGCATTTCATACTGATAAAGAGTACAATCCAACAAAAAGCTTTAGCTATCCTAAGCATATATGCACTTAGCTCTTCCTGGTCTACTAAAAGACTTAGATAACCACACAATAATAGTGGTAGACTACAACACACCACAAACCAAACGGACAGGTGACCAAGCCTGAAAAATTAGCAAAGAAACTATGGCCTGAAATTTGTCACTTGATCAACTGGAGCTATTAGACTTTTGCAGAACACGCCACTCACCAACCACACAATATACATTTCTTCTCATCCACACATAAAACATGTTGTAAAATTGACCACATGTTCAGTCATAAAGCCCTAATAAATTAAAAAAAATTGAAATTATACCAAGCGTGCTCTCAGATTATAGCGCAATAGAAATCAACACCAAGATTGCTCAAAAATTCTACAAATGCATGCAAATGAAACAATTTACTGCTGAATAACTCCTGAGTAAATGTAGAAATTAAGGGAGAGGAGCAAAATTATTTCAAATTAATGAAAATAGGGTCATAACTTACCCAAATCTCTGAAATCCAGCCAAAGCTGTATTAAGAAGAAAGTTAACAACCTTAGAGCTAAAATATATTCTCAATATATTATAATGTAGTCTCAATAACATATTCTCAAATATATTATCCAAGTAGCTTCTTTTCTCTTCTTCTCTCTCAGGAGTGTTGATGAGTCATACATTTAGCCTCTTTACAGCATTTCATATTTCTCAGAGGTTTTGTGCATTTTTCTTAATTCTTTATTTTTATCTGACTGAGTTGATTCAAATATTCAGTATTTTAGCTCTGAGATGTTTTCCTCAGCTTGCTCTATACTGCTGCTAATACTTCTGATTGCGTTATAAATTCCTAGTAGTAAATTTTTTAACCAAGAGCCTTAATCGAGAAGTTTGTAAGGTCTCCAATTAATCTAATTATTCAACTAAAGGAATGAGAGAGAGGCAGAGAGAGAGAGAGAGAGAGAGAGAAAGAGAGAGAGAGAGAGAGAGAGAGAGAGAGGACCCTAAAACTAAAAGAAGAAAAGAAATAACTACAATTAGAAAAAAACTTAATGAAGTTGAGATGCAAAAACCCATGCAAAAGGTCAATCTACCCAAGTATTGGCTCTTCAAAAAAATATAAGAGATTAATGAATCCCGAGCTAGATTAACAAAGCAATAAAAGAGAAGACTCAAATCAGTGCAACCAGAAATGACAAAGGTGACATTAGAACTGATTTCACGGAAATGCAAAATTAATCCTGAGTAAAATACGTAGTAATCCTGAGATTACTATGAACAACTCTATGCACACACATTAGAAATGTAGAGAAAATGGATAAATTCCATGAAGCAAATCATCTCCCAAGATTGATTCATAAAGATATTAAAACTCAGAAAAGACCAATATTAACTTCTAAAATTGAATTAGTAATAAAGAGCCTGCCAACCAAAAAAATCCCTTGACCAGATAGATTCACAGCCAAATTCTACCAGATATACAAAAAAAGTCACCTTCTCATCGAGGTCTTCCCTGCCATCCTATGTGAAATCTCAACCCTCCCTGCATTTCATATCCTTGTTCTCTGCTTTATTTTCTTCTCCTTAGCACTTGTCACCTTCTTTTTTTTTTTTGAGACAGAATCTCACTCTGTCGCCCAGAATGGAGTGCAATGGCGCAATCTCAGCTCACTGCAACCTCCACCTCCCAGGTTCAAGTGATTCTCCTTCCTCAGCCTCCTGAGTAGCTGGGATTACAGGTGCATGCCACCATCTCCAGCTAATTTTGGTATTTTTAGTAGAGACAGGGTTTTGCCATGTTAGCCAGGCTGGTGTTGAACTCCTGACCTCAGGTGATCTGCCTGCCTCAGCCTCCCAAAGTGCTGGGATTACAGGCGTGAGCCACCATGCCCAGCCACCACTAGTCACCTTCTAACATACTGCATATTTCATTTATTTATATTATTTCTGTCTTCCCTATGATATTGTGAGCTCCATGAGGACAGAGATTTTGCTGTTTTGCTCACTAATGAATCCCCAGGGTCTAGAACAGTGCCTGGCTCAGGAGATGTTCCCAAGAGCACAATAAATTGAGCACAATAAATTTAGTGAAGTCTAGCAAGTCCTCAATAAATATAAGGCAAATGAATAAAGTTGCTGGGTTTATTTAGCAAACCTCATGCATGGACTTTCCTCCTTGTTGGTACTTATAGCTCTTCCTTATTTGTGTCCCACAGGCGTGGCCATAGCATACTTTAGCCTTTCCTTAGATCTTGACATTCTTTCCTCCCTTGGCTTTCCTGCCTTTCCAGAGGTCCATTCCTGCCTCTTCCACTCCATGGCTGTTCCTTCCTCTGCCTTTTTGGGACTGGGATTCCTCACGGTTCTTCCTGTTCTTTCTTGCTCTTGCTACACCTTCTCCCTAGACGGGCCACCCTCTGAGAAAGCTCAGGACTCCCCCGGCTCCAGCCCAGATGTCTCTCTTGAGCTCCAGACCCTCATGGGCAGCTTTCTTTCAGGTGAGACACAAATACCTCTCATCTTAGAAACTTAACTTGTCCAAACTCAGCTTGTACCTTCTGCTTCTTTTATCTTTCCTATCTTGACAAACAGAAACAGTTTTCCTCTTCTCACAAGACGAAAACTATGGCATCATCTTTGAATGCTCATTTTCCCTCATCCATCTGTGAAAGGTCACCGACTCCTGATTGTTCTCTTGGGAACATATCCTGCGCCAGGCTCTCTACTCTCCCCACCCCTCCCCGCACTGCCCTCATCCAGAGCTTTTCCCTCTCCTGCAGACTCCAGCAATAACTTCCTCATCGGTCTCCCTTATCACCCACATTGCCACCAGGAGCTTCATAGAAGCTGAGCCAGCCGCATGTTGGCTCCTGGCTGACTACATTGAGCTCCCTCTAATCAGGAGTATAGCCCTGAACAAGGCAGGTGAGATCCTGTCTTCAAGGGGCTGAGAGTCTGCAGAGGCACCGAGCAAGTAGCTGCAATAGCTGGAGACATGGTGACGTGGAAAGTATAGACTGTGATGGAAGCACAAATAAGGTGGTACTTATCTGTGGAGGCTCAGAGGAGAGCCCCTGAAGAAGGGGCACAGACTGGAGCAGGTGTTCACCAGGCACAAAGTCTGTGGAATGGGAGGTGGGAAAGGAGAACTATTTCAAGATGAAGGAACAGAATTTGAGAAGATCCCAATGTAAGAGGAAAAGAGACCCATTTCAGGAACCGAGAAGAGCTAAGGGTAGAGGATGGGTGCTGAGAGACAGGGCCAGGGCCTCCCAGCTCATGCCCATCTCCTGTCTTTCCAAGATGCCATGGCAGACATTGTTAGGAAAATTTTAAAAGTAGATTCATTTTTGCAATCATGCAGAAAAGAAGAGAAGATATCTGAAGATAAAGGATTACAACAGGTTTCTAGGAGACAGAAAGCGGAAGGGTGACTATTCATGGACAAAGCAGATTGGGTGAAGCCCAGAACCCTCACAGAGAGGCTATATCCACCCATTCAGACAGCCCTCCCTCTGCATTCAGACGCCTCAGATGCCATGGAGACCCGGCATCAGAAGGGCAAGAACAGTAAGAGGTGAACTGACTGCACATATATTGAATATTTCCTTCATATCTCCGCAACCAAGAGTAAATCAGGTTTAATGTTAATTTATCTTTTTGTATTTATTTTGAGACAGAGTCTCTCTCTGTCACCCAGGCTGGAGTGTAGTGGTGCGATCTCAGCTCACTGCAACCACTGTCTCCCAGGCTCAAGCAATCTTCCCACCTAAGCCTCCCAAATTCCTCTGATTATAGGTAATCATAGGATTACTGAACCACCATGTCCAGCCTAGCCTCGTGGTTATTTTTAAGAAACCCACACCTAAACATGCCATGGTGAGATTTCAGAACTGCAGAATAAGTAGAAGATCCCTTAAATGGAACAAAACAAAACAAAACAAAAAAAGGAGGCCACATACAAGAAAAACACTCAGAATGGCTTCAGACTTCTCATTAGTAACATTGGTTACTTAGAAGAAAATGGAGTAATGGTTTCGAAGTTCCCAGAGAAAACTATTTTCAACCCAGAATTCTACACCAAGCCAAGCTGTCAATTCATAAGGGAGAATAATGAAATGTTCAGGTATTTTATTTTATTATCATTTTTTCTTTTTTTGAGACAAGGTCTTGCTCTGTCATCCAGGCTGGAGTGCAATGGGGTGATCTAAGTTCACTGCAACCTCCGCCTCCTGGGTTCAAATGATTCTCCCACTCAGCCTCCCAAGTAGCTAGGACTATATGCGCTCGGCACCACATCAAGCTAATTTTTGTATTTTTAGTAGAAATGGGGTTTTACCATGTGGACCAGGCTGGTCTTGAACTCCTGACCTCAGGTGATCTGCCTGCCTCGGCCTCCCAAAGTGCTGGAGTAGCAGGTGTAAGCCACCACACCTGGCCTGTTCAGACATTTTAAAAGGCATAAAGCATACCTCATGTTTGAGTTTGGGAGAGAAGAAAAATAACATCCATGAGGTTAAGTAAAAATCCTTAGTTTTCAATTTGATTTAGAAGTTATGTAGGAGTTAATGATATATCTTATCTTTAAAGAAATGCATTTCAAGCTCAATCTATTGAAAAGGCCTAGAAAAATGATCAACCCAGTAATAATGAGAAACAAATGAGAGCAATGACTTTATTCCAGTTCTACAATGGAAAATATACAAAATAAAAGTGGGACATCTTAAAATTTCAAATATCAAGGAAGAGTTGAGGCAGGAGGCTTGGAGTTAACTAAAAGATGTTTTCACTGGCAAAAGAAGAGATAATCATTAAGAAAAAAAATTAAAACTCACAGGTTGCCTTTGGAAGATGCTAGGGATTTATTATCATTTTTAGAGATGGGATTTCTCCATGTTGGTCAGGCTGGTCTCGGACTCCTAACCTCAGGTGATCCACCCATTTCGGCCTCCCAAAGTGCTGGGATTACAGGCATGAGCCACTGCGCCCGGCCCAAGGGACTCATTATTTTTTAAGTGGCAAATAAAGGGAAAGAATCAACCATTTATCCTATCTTTATATTTCCCATAGGAACTTCAAGATAATTAAATAGTAAATAAGGAGAAATTTCTCTGTAACATGGAAGTCCTGCAGCTAATAAATGAGTGACAATATAATTAGAATATCACCATGTCATAATCCCTAATAAAACAATGGATCTATACAAGGACCATCAATGGCTGCTCGCATTATAAAAAAGAGAGAATTGGACATGGTGTGCCTCATTTTGGGAGCACACAATATTACCTATGAAAGTACCCCCAGAATAATATAACATAATCTGATCAAGACTCTAGATTTCATTATGAACTCACAGGAACTACAGGGGATAAAGGACTATGCCACACATCACAGCAGGAATGCAATCAGCAAAACCCAGACTCTGGGAAACTTTACGAGACAAAACAAAACAAAACAAAAAACCAGTGTCTTTCAACAAATAAACTGCAAGGGGAAAAAAATGAGATGAAGGAACCATAAATTAAAAGAGACTCGAGAGACATACTGAACAATTGAACAATTGTTTCAATTAACTTTTTCAAAATTATCATTTATTTGAATTAAAAGAGACATATCGAACAATTGCAATTGGCTCCGATTCAAACAAGCAAATGTTTATATATATCAGGGAAATTTGAACACTGATCAGTTATTTGATGACATTAAGAAATC
Source organism: Cacajao melanocephalus (assembly GCA_963573385.1). Lineage (NCBI taxonomy): Eukaryota > Metazoa > Chordata > Mammalia > Primates > Pitheciidae > Cacajao > Cacajao melanocephalus. The sequence continues at coordinate 15,474 of CAUYLG010037030.1, forward strand.
ATTGAGAATTGTTTAGGTATGTTAGTGTTCTGACTTTTTTTATGAGTCCTTATCTTTCTGGGACATATATTTAAATATTTTCTGGTGATATGATATCCGGGAGAAAAATAATCGGGCAGAGGCTAGGAGTGTGGGTGGAATAAGGTTGGCTGAGGGTTGATAATTATTAGAGCAGTGATAGATATATAAGGGTTCATTATGGTATTATTTTATCTCCTTTTACATGTGTTTGAAATTTTCTTTTTCTTTTCTGTTTTTTTTTTTTTTGAGACAGGGTCTTGTTCTGTTGCCCAGGCTGGAGTGCAGTGGCCAATCACAACTCACTGCAGCCTCCAGCCCCCAGGCTCAAATGATCCTTACACCTCAGCCTCCTGAGTAGCTGGGACCACAGGTGTGTGCCACCATGCCCAGCTAATTTTTTAATTATTTGTAAAGATGAAGTCTCACTATGTTGCCCAGGCTGATCTCAAACTCCTGGGCTCAGCCAGGTGCAGTGGCTCATGCCTGTAATCCCAGCACTTTGGGAGGCAGAGGTGGGCGGATCACCTGAAGTCAGAAGTTCAAGACCAGCCTGGCCAACATGGAGAAACATTGTCTCCACTAAAATTACAAAATTAGCCAGCCGTGGTGCCTGTAATCCCAGCTACTTGGGAGGCTGAGGCCAGAGAATTGCTTGAACTTGAGAGGCAGAGGCTGTGGTAAGCCAAGATCATGCCACTGCACTCCAGCCTGGGCAACAAGACCAAAACTCTATCTTAAAAAAAAAAAAAAACAGAAAAAAAAAACAACAACTCCTGGGCTCAAGAGATCCTCTTGCCGTGGCCTCCTAAAGTGCTGGGATGTGCCTGCCCTGAAGTTTTCTATAACAAAAAGGTTAAAAAATATTATTCCCTAAGGACCTTTTCTTAGGAAGTTA
>CAUYLG010037035.1:0-68887 GCA_963573385.1 Cacajao melanocephalus
CATCTTGGATCTCTCTCCACTCGGTGATGAAGGTTTTTCTGTTTCTTAGTTTTCCTTTGGCGGATGCCCTTTCCCCACAGAGCTGGACCTTCCCAGTTCGGCTGTGCTTGCTGTGAAACTCTCAGTCCTCTGCGTTTCCAATTGCTGTTCTCCTTGTGGGGATGGGACCAGCCGAGCTCGACTCAAAGGGCACCCCATCCCGTATACTCCGCACCGAGAAACGCCGCGCCGGGGCACCGGCAGAACAGCCACACTGGCCAAAAAAGTCGTGCTGGCGACCTGTGTGGCTCCTCCGCTGGGAATCTCCCGGTCTGTGGGCAACAAAAATTCGTCTGAAAGTGCGGCGTCCACTCGCTCTCTGCGCTTTCACTGGGAAGCTACAATCCTGAGCTGTTGTTAATCAGCCATCTTGGATCTCTCTCCCGATACATTCTTTTATTTCTTTGTTTTGAGGTGGGGTCTGAATCTGTTGCCAAGGCTGGAATGCACTGACACAATCTCAACTCACTACAACCTCCGCCTCTAGGGTTCAAGTGATTCTCCCACCCCAGCCTTCCCATTAGCTGATATTACAGCCATGAACCACCATGCCCAACTAATTTTTTTATTATTATTATTTTTAGCAGAGACAAGGTTTCATCATTTTGGCCAGGCTGGTCTCCCACTCCTGACCTCAAATGGTACACCCACGTCAGCCTCCCAAAGTGCTGGGATTATAGGCATGAGTCGTAGCGCCCTATATAACCTCCCATGATTATACATATCATAAACACACATTTTAACATTGTAAGGAGTTTTGAGTACTACAGGATAATACTATGGGGAGAATGCACAAAAAGCTGGTGGGTTGGGAAAAGAAGCTATCTTGGTAATTCATCTCCAACATCTGAAATTGAGCAGTAGGGAATTATATCCAGTTATCTCCCTGTTCACTATGGATGAAAATTGAGTCTAAAGTAATAACTCTTGGATAGTAGTGGAACTCCTGAAGCACCGTGGGACTTCCTCGTCCCTTCAGCTCCTTGCTGGATAACCTGGGCAAAGAGGGTATTTGGTAGAGACTGACCTGGGTTTGTAGAGAGGTCATAGCAACTATTCCGTAGCCTGGCCTCAGAATAAGCTTTAAAAGATTCCTTAGTTTTATTTAAATATGGCTTTCTGAAATTGAATTGGCATTAAAACATGCGCTAATGCCCAACATTGTACATGTACCTAATGCCACCGAAATGTGCACTTAGACTGGTTAAAATATCTTAATGTTTTATACATTTTACTAGAGTAATGAAAAAGGTTCATTCACACATGTTCAGGAGAGCCTGCTTGGGTAGGGTTATAGATGCATGTTTTGTTAAAAGAACATACCTGGGATTACAGATTGGGTTTAAAGAATTTTACTAGAAAGGATCTTATTAATGGTTGGGCTAGTATGTTCAGGCACAAAGAACCCCTGGAAGTTATTAAGTGTGTGGAAGAGAAAGAGTGAGAAAGATTTTAATTTTCTACGCCGGACTTTTAGGGACCTTTAAATGTTTGTTATCAGTCTCAACAAACAGAGGAAATGGACAGTTTCACTAGATTTATTGGCCAAGGAGCTATTATTATTATTTTTATTTTCTATTTGTTTTATTTTATTTTTATTCTTTTTTTTTTTTTTTTTTTTTTTGGCCAAGGAGCTTTTTAATTTGCATCAGATCTGGGAAACTTTGCTAGATTTTTCTGAGGATCCAACCCAAATTCTTCGTTTTCCAGATAAGAAAACAATATTCAGGCTGTGGAAGTTAAATGACTTTTCCAAGAGCACAGACCGGGATTTGACTTGCTGAGTCCTGGCTCCTCAACTAAGGTCCTTCCCATGGTAGATCAACCTACTTTAGTGAACGTTCAGGTGACACAGGTCCTGCCTTGCCGGCTAACTCTCCTGGTGCTTTTTAGTGAACAGTTGTGTGGTAGATGATGTCCTTTGCAATCGTTTCTACCAGCTATCCTTCCCAGTCAGGCCATGGTCTGGGCCAGTAGTCAGGGATATATATTTGTCATATATCCCCGGCAGTGATGCCCTTTCCTGCTCACCTTGGCGACAGCTGAATTTACTTGATGGATGGACTGTAGGTAGGAGTTTAAATTTTTCTGAGACAACAGTGTTCTTCGAAGTCCCCACCAGTGTGCAGGTGAATTTTGAGTTGAAAAGTCTGGATGCCCAGAATGTCAGTTGATAGAGAGAGATGAATGTCCAAGAAAAAAAAAATTTTATTTTTGCCTTTTCTTGGTGCGCAGGAATGAGTTTTATTAACCACCGGAGGCTCCTCTGGGTGACAATGCCCTCCTTTCTCCCAAGGCCTTACTGAACCCCTTGCTACCGCAGATGCTCGGGGCAGGGTGGGAGGAACCAGCTGTCTAGGAAGCTGTACAATGTCCAGTCTCCAATGCAGGGAGTCACTTGACAGTTCTTCTTATTATTCTTTGTCTATTTGTTTGTTTTCATTTAACTTGTTTCTCAGAGCCCGTATTATTATTTTTTCCTAAAAAACAACTTTTTAGGACTTGGATCACAAACCGTTTACAATAACTTTGACTTGTCCGTAGTTTTGTGGTTGTGTGTAGTGAGCAAAACAAAGGTAAGTGTCCTCATGGTCTTTTCGGTGACTCTTACCCTGGCAAAAATCCTCAGGTCAACTTTACCAGCCTTTAATGATGACTTGGAAGGCTGAACTATAACCTCCATTCAGGCAGAAAGCATGTTTGAGGCCCGGCGCGGCAGCTCACACCTGTAATCCCAGCACTTTGGGAGGCCGAGGCGGGCGGATCACGAGGTCAAGACATCGAGACCATCCTGGCCAACATGGTGAAACCTCGTCTCTACTAAAAATACAAAAAATAGCTGGGCATGGTGGTACATGCCTGTGGTCCCAGCTACTCGGGAGGCTGAGGCGGAAGAATTGCCTGAACCCGGGAGGTGGAGGTTACAGTGAGCTGAGATTGTGCCACTACACTCCAACCTGGCGACAAAGCAAGACCCCATCTCAAAAAAAAAAAAAAAAAGAGTGCTTGACCACTTTTTATCACTGATGGAAGCCAACCAGATAGAGGCACAACCAGAGAGAGTTGTGTTGCTGAATTTGACATCTGCTGTCAACATCAATTCAGGATTTAAAATGACGGTTCTTGATTTGTGGGACCAGCCATGTAATGGGCAAGCAGATTTTTAAAGTAAAAGCCTTTAACCTCTTTCTGTACTTCTGTGGATTTAATATTTTCCTGATTATTTAGTAATAGCAATAGTATTAACTTATTTACTGAGAACATTTGATGGGCCGGGTGCTACACTAAGCACACAGACCTCAGTTTGCAGAACAAGACTGAGGTTTCTGTTAACAGCAAAACTGTGATCCCTGTTGTGTCCCCCAGGTTTTCCACAATGCCTGAAAATTAAAAGCAATACATGGGAAAATCATAACTGGGAAAAGATCAGCTGGCCGGCCATGACTTTTTGCAATGTTACAGGAATATTGATTCAATTATCCAGTAGAGCTTGTGAGTGTAGACACAGAAGGGGGTTTGAAAAGGTCGTAAGGGTCTGTGAAGGTTCTCTTCCACTTGCTTCTGTTTTTGTTTGTTGGTTTGGTCTTTCTTCCACTGATGGCTTTTCTAATTGATTGGCGGCCTTTTATGTCTTACCATGCTCAAGAGAAGTAAAATGTACAGGGTTATGTGGTGTGGGGAGAGAGTGTTGGGTGGACAGCTTCATCCATGTTAGATGGACGTGCTAGACAGTGTTGTTACTGGTTTTTTTTGACTTAGCTTCTCTAGACGTATTCTGTTGTCTGGTGAATTTCCTCTGCTAAGAATTCTCTAATACCCTTCCTGAATGCAATAAGAATTCCTACAAGAATTCTCAGAGCCAAGTAGTAAAAGTAGATTTAGAGTCCCACCTTTCAGAATGTAGATTTCCTCTTAATCTCAATGTAGGCTAGCCCAGCATCCCAGAACCTAATTCAGCATCTCTGGAGAGAAAGCCTCCAGTCTTCTGCTGGAGTGGGGAAGTGGCAGTGCCTCTCCCATCAAGTAGGGGATGGTGTCAGGGGATGTGAAATTGTCTCATTCAGTATTCTCAGAGGTCTTCCTGTTGGAGCCTTGTTTTCACATCTTTTCAGACACATCTGAGGCCTGCTGCTTTTGAGGCTTTCTGGGATTTTGTGTTGCAAATTGGCTTGCTTCAGGGATTCCCAAATCACCCATTCAGATTTCCAGCTTTATCAGTTCTGCTAAGTCAGTTCCACTTGTCTGTTAACTCAGTGGCTTCTAAAATTTTGTTGCTGTCAATGTGCTTCTTTTTCCTCTTTGTCGTTGTGGAGATGGGCTCTTTTTGTGCTTTTGAAGCATTTTGTGAGCAAGAAGTGGTAAGTCCATGAGTATATTCCGTATGCCATGTTTAACTGAAAATTCTCCAGAGCAGGTGTTGATACTTTTCGTTTTATATCTGTTGTATTTGAAATATATATGGGGCACAGACTAAAGCCAGATTGAAATGCAGAATCATGGATGTAACTTGAGTGATGGTTCTCTGCTCTTCACATTTCTCCTCTCTGTCTTGTCAGTTGCATTCCTCTTTCCTTTAGTTAAATGAAGTGATCTTCCCCAAATTAAAGTTTGGGGTTTTTGCTCATGGGAAAAGCTGGAAAGTCACTGGCCTTCCCCTGTGGGAATATGGTGTGGCAGAGGAGAGCACCCCAAGGGCTCCTCTGGCTGACTGTGCACTCAACCATGTGGGGTGAGCTGGGCACACACACATTGTTATCAGGAAGCCTGATTCCTCCCACATTCAGTCCCAAATCTCAGTTGTCACCCAAGCTGCTTTTCCTCTTCTGGTTTTCACTCAGCCCCATGGTGTCGTACCTGAGCTGCGCTGGGTTTGGAATGAGCGTTTCTTGGGGGGCCCCATATTCTCCACCCTGTTTCTCTGTCTTCCTCTTCCCAGCTAGTGAATTGCTCAATGCATGCACCTGGGAACCATTTTTGATCTTCCCTTTACCTCTTTTGCTAAACTGTCTTCAAATTCTGTTGACTCTATGTCCAAAGTATACCACTGGCCCTTCCTCTGACATGGACTCTCATCACTCTGGAAAAAAACCACAATTATTTCTCCCAAAACTAAAATTGTTTACTAATGTATCCACGTTTCCACTTGTGCTCTAGGACTGAGTATTCCTCACACAAAGAGATGTTTTAAAGTTGATGCATGAGGTCTTCTCACCGTCCTTCCCTTTAGTGCCATCCCATGGACCTGGTCACTCACCATTGTCCAGAGGCCTGTGCGGGTCGGCCCGTGACACTCTTCCTTGCCAACTAAGTGCCCTTCCAGTTCTCAGACGCCGTCGATTCTTCCTCAACTCAACGCCTTGCAGCTTCGTTATCGTGGTGTGGGTCTGTTCCCTGCTCTTGTACATGCTAACCCCCTTCTCGCCCTTCAGATCTCCAATCATATGACCTTGTCAGGAAGCCCTCACTGACAAATGTCTCTAAATTACCTTGAGGCCAGACATGGTGGCTCAGGCCTGTAATTCCAGCATTTTGGGAGGCCAAGGCAGGCAGATCACCTGAAGTCAGGAATTCAAGACCAGCCTGGCCAACATGGCAAAACCTCGTCTCTACTAAAAATGCAAAAATGTAGCTGGTTGTGGTGGCATGTCTGTAATCCCAGCTACTCATGAGGCTGAGGCAGGAGAATTGCTTGAGCCCAAGAGGCAGAGGTTGCAGTGAGCCAAGATTGTGCTGCTACATTCAGGCCTGCGTGACAGAGTGAGTGATACTCCATCTCAAGAAGACATTAAAAAAAAAAAAAGTTTTGAGTGATTCTTTCCATCACATTGTAATCACACCATTTCCACATGGTATTGATTTGATATTTTGTCTTTCTGTTCACTCTCCACTAGAATGCAAGTAACTCACACGTGGTTGGCTCTACTTCGTAATACATTAGTAGATAGATGATGGCTATCTGGTGAGATTAAAAATATTAAAAAATTCAGGAAAAGCAGTCACTCAAAGAAATCAAGATGCATTCTGAAGACAGTCCCCAAATTAATGTTTAAACTCTTGACTTGTATATCAGTATTCTCCAAATGATATCACTTTTCAGGAGTGAACAAAGAATTCCTTAAAGTGATAGTGTTTTTTGGCTTAGAGCAAACCCCAGGCATTGACTACAATATTTTTTAATTTATGTTTTAACAGAAGCATAAATGTCTACATCACATTTGTAGTGTTCACGAGAAATCCTGGGAACACCCAAGAGACTGACGGCAATGCTGGACTAGAATTCAAGAGAGAGGTTTGGGTATGAATTATGGTCAGAGCCCAATTACCATAGCGGTTCTTTAATTAATTTTATAAGTATGTATTGAGCACTTACTCTGTGCCAGGGGAAGTGCCTAATTCCAGCGGAAGTTATGAAAGTGAATGAAATTATTGAGAGAGATGTACCCCGAGAAGACAAGACCTACCTTGGGACTGACTGAAAGAAATAGTCACATTTGCAAAGGGGCAACTATATGTAGCAGCAAGAGCAGTAAAAGGTGAAAAAATCATTTTACAGCAGAAATGCTGCAGAAAACGGGAGGCAGGTTGGGCACACAGCACCAGGTACTGCAGAAAGGGCACAGATGAAAGGAGGCTGGGTCCGATCATGTACCCTGGGTGTCAGAGGAGCAGGAAAAGCGATTGAGTAGGGAGTGTACCTCTAGTGTATGACCACAAAGTGTGACTTGAGAATAACTTGCGTCATTGCTGCGTACAGGGATGATTTGATTAGGCCTACATTGGAGGAAGCAGCATTGCTCAGAAAATGACCCCAAGGATTCAGATCCAAAGTGAAAAGAGTATATATTTGATTTTTGCTTTGGAAACAGGAGGTGGTATCTCGGGAAAAGTGCAGAGGAAATAATTGTCATAATACAGGGTTGACACTAAGAAAGATGTTAGGTCTGTATATTCTTACAGGACCGAATCAAGAGAGTGGTGAAAATGGCCAGCTGGGTGCTGAAACCCATTGCCATCATTGTAATGGATGCCTCTATTTGAAGAGTTGTACCCGAGGATTGAGCCTTAGAGCCTAACCACTGCCCCTCCGTACTGAAATCACTGTAGGTATGAAACAGTGTGTGATTTTGTTAACTGAAATTAAACATTCAAGAACTCTAAAAATTACTATGACAGAGAACATAGACAACTTTACTTGACTCAGAAACAAATTCAAACAAATAAATGCAAACGTTATTTATTAGAAGAAGATGATGTAACAAGTGGAGATTCACACTTTCTTGGAAGATATGAAACTTGACGGCGTAAAAATAGGTATATAATATAAAGGCCATTTTCAAGTTGAGGTAGAGAAATATTTAGAGAAAGTTATTAGAAATGATCAAACAAAATCAAGGGTTTGATCATTCTTAATTAATGAATAGACTTAGAATTCACAGTATAGGAAAACCACACTTGGATGTATTTCTATTTTCACATGCAATTCACAGAAATTGCTACATCCTTGGGATACTCATGTACTAAAATGATCTGAGCAAAATACCAAGAGGGGTGAGTGGCCATTTATGCCTAGTGTTCCATTATTGGAACGCTAAGCATGTGGGAGTTATTTATACTCTGCTGCTGAAGGTCATTGCCAAGAACTGATTGCAAAAATTCAAAACATTGCAACCTCAGGCATTCATGGGTGAATAAGCCAGGGCCAGAAAGCCAGCAATAAAGCTCAAGTTTTCTGTTTGTCAGGTTGGATGTTCTTCTTCACTGTTTTCCTCCAACCACCATGGCGTTCCCTGCAGCCTCTGCACATTTCTTTGCTCCTGAATCTTGTTCTTCTTCTTTCCATAGCCTCACCTGGAACCTTCTCCTCTCATGTCTCCTCCTTGGCTCACCTTTTGACATTTTCCTTTTGCATTTAAATCTCACTTGTGAGGATGATAGCCCCAAACTCTGTGGTCTTTTAGCACACCAACAATCCCGCCCCAGATGTCCCAGTATCCTATAAGACCATAGAGTGTAGAAGTCATATAGTTGTATTTCCTAAAACTTTAAATTCAGACCACAAAATTTGCTCCTACATTTGTTTTTTCTAATGAGGTCAACTGAGTCAGCTTTTTCAACGGTATCAGTTGTATTTATTTACTCAGGAAACTACTTACCTATTCACCAAATGATCTTCTCTCAAGCTCACATCTTTGCTGGGTGAAGCCTTCCTTACTCAGGATAACGCTTGAACTACTACTTTCTCCTTCCCTGTGATGCCAGGGACAAGTCATGTGACCCTTAACTGTGTTTAACTCACTGTATGTGGCTACCGTATAGCATCTCTTACATCGCCATTATAAAATGTGTCAAACTGTATTAGAGTTACATTTCATGAAATGAAATTCCCTAATATTAGAGAAAATATAATTGGTTATTAGAGTCGAAGGCAGTACCTGGCAAACAGCAGATTGACAATGCTTGCACAGACACTTGACTTATGTTAAAGATTTCTGCAAATTCTGAATCCCACGTCTGCATATATGCATTTTTATATCAACAAGACTAATTGTTGCTCCCTATAACTTTGCAATATAAGTAGAGGCATGAAAAATATTCATTATTTCTGGACTTTTCTAAGAGGCACGATGTAGACTAGCGCTACGCCCACTAGAGTGTCGGCATCTGTATACCATGTTGCGTAACAGATATGGGACACTGCCTGATTTAATGAATTGGCATCAAAGAGTGATCCTTTAAGAGACACAAGACATTTCTAGTTAGAGACGTCTTAGCTGTGGGAAACTATCCTCGGATAGTCGTTTTGAAAAAAGGGTTGTTGTAGCTGTTGACTTTTGATAGGGACTCTGGAAGTTATGCCTGGGAGAGAAAAGAAGGGAAAAAGGGAGATTGTCAAGATGGTGTGGGTCTGACACCCCTTCCTCATGTTTACCACTTGCTCGTGTTGGAATTCTGTGTGTAATTTCATCTGGAGACTTTTTGTTTTCTGTAAATGGAATGATAATTTTAAAGGTTCTAAAAGTCTCATGTACACCCTCTCCTCCTAGATGACTGGTGCTTACGTAAAAACATAAGAATCTCCCCCCACCCAGTCAATTACCAGACGACACAGGGCTCTGAGGCCCAGCATTCAGGCTTCATGATATCCTCGCTCCCGTCCACCTGAAGGGCTCTATTGGCAGTGGCAGCTAACTCAGGGCAGGGTTCTTTGATCTTGAGAATTCTTGTTATGGGTGGTGGATGGGGGGACGAATAAGTACTAATTTTACTCGGTAAGTTAATACTCAGTACGATTTTACTAATTAGTAAAATTCTACTACTTACTAATTTAATTAGCTTTACTTAATTACTTAGGAAATTCAACAAGTAAGTACTAATTTTGCCGTGTACAGAATAGTACACTCTGATGGTGTGTGGACTATATTAAAAGCGATGAGATGGAGCTGAACAGGTCTCTGCTGCTGTTGAGGTGAAAGACAGACAGAATTGGCTGGGCAAAGATGGGGAGATTAGGCATAGTGGAGTGGAAGGATTCCAGGCAGGAGGAAGAGCATGCACAGGAACAGCGAAGGAGGAAGATGGTCCCAGTGTTGAGAAAGCCGCAAGTGTCGTAGGCTGGTCATGTTCCATGAAAAAATAGGATTACATAAAAAAGGCAGGTGGTGGCCAGATTGAGAAGATCCCTGCATGCCAAGAAATAGCATGGTGGCCTTCCTTTCTTCTCATAGGATGGCATGGGTGTGCAGCTGTCGGGGAGTTACAGAACTGGCTATTTGTGGCTGAAATGGACCACACTCTCTGAGCTTAGGTCTGGGTAAAAATGCTGACCAAAGAAACCAGCATGGTCAGTCCTACATGAATCTACATTTCCTTTGTTCTTCTTTAATTTTCTTGCTCTGTCGTCAGGTTGGAGTGCAGTGGCACAATCTTGGCTCACGGCAACCTCCATCTCCTGGGTTCAAGCAGTTCTTCTGTCTCAGCCTCCCGAGTAGCTGGGACCACAGGCGCGTGCCACCACACCAGCTAATTTTTGTATTTTTAGTAGAGACGGCATTTCACCAGGTTGGCTAGGATGGTCTCGATCTCCTGACCTCGTGATCTGCCCACCTCGGCCTCCCAAAGTGCTGGGATGATAGGCCTGAGCCACCGCGCGCCGCCGTGTCTGTTTTATTCTTAACATCATAGAATTAAGCACATACACTCTGCCTTTTCCATCAACTGTGTTCTTCGAAACCAGTGCTAAAAAAGGAGAGAATAGATATGCCACCGAGAAATCACAATGTTTTAAGGAAAGAATGACAGGAAGTATTGCTTATGAAGATTCACATGTACATTTGAGTATTAAAGAATCTGCATATTAAAGTGTGTGTTTTTAGAAAAACCTCATTTAAAATGGTTTTCAATTCTAGTATGGCCCAAATTTATGTGCATAGTAAACATGTTTTTGTACATTTTATGTATACATTTTGGGAAAAAAAATACCTGATCTGTACTTATCAGAACATTATAAAGGATCCTGGCCTCTGGAAGAGAGAGAGAGGAAAAAAAAAGACCCTCTATGTATTCACAGAGCCCAAGCCCCCAGATTCTTTTCTGAGTATAAAATATTCAGGAAGCACTGACTCTTTTGTGTTTCTAATGATTCAGACATGGTATCTTTGCCTGAATCTGTTATTCATGTTTTATCTAACATTTTCCAAGAAAAAAATGCCATCTGTGGACATCTAAAAGCCAAATGTAACTATGGGGTGGTGGGGCGGGAGGAAATGAATATTACGGAAAGTACAGCGTTTGGTGGTGAACAGGAGCAAAGCTTATCCCCGATTTAGCGTTTCCACCTAGAGGTCGCAGCTGGTTAAGCCTTTATGCAGCAGACACAGGGTCCCTATCAGCCCCTGTTTGGGATGCGTCCCCTCTCCCTAGGTTGGCACCCTGAGAACTGAGATCCATTCACATGTCCGGAATAGATGCATTGTTGGTATTTCGTTGGCTCCATGGCTTTCTCTGAGCCAGCTTGGAAGACATCATTAAAACTGAGACAGACTTGAACTTGACTTTCTCAGTAATCCTGACAGAGTAGGTCTGTGCCTGTGTCTCACATGAAGTGAGCTTCGTTTGTGCTCATTACAAGTGAACTGAAAACAAAAACAAGTTGCAAAACCTAGATTATCTTTTTTAAATCCTATCTAAACCTGGTAGTTACAGTTTTTTTCTTTAAAATGTGTTCATATTTTTGAGCTGCTGTGAAGGTTATACTACATTTTAAATGTATATTACAGCAATTAGGAGAAACATGTCAAGTATGGAAATAGGTATTTCTCTGTGATGAACTCTTGAATATATCCAACTGAGATACACACAAAATACACTCACACACACATAACAATACGTGCACACACGTACACACATATATGTGCATGTAAATACATACTTAATGTTTGTGTTCAAAATTCTAATAAGGTAGGCCAGGCACAGTGGCTTGTGCCTGTAATTCCACCATTTTGGAAGGCCAAGGGAGACAGAATGCATGAGCTCATCAGTTCAAGACCAAACGGGGCAAAATCGAGAGCCCCTTTCACTATAAAAATTACAAAAATTAACTGAGTGTGGTGGTGTGTGCCTGTAGTCTCAGCTACTTGAAAGGCTGAGGCAGAAGAATTGCTTCGACTTGGGAGGCAGAGATTGCAGTGAGCCAAGATCACACCATTGCCCTCCAGCCTCAGTGACAGAGCCAGACCTTGACTCAAATAATTATGATAATAATTTCAATAAGGTAAAGCTTTCCTGTAAAATTCTCAATCAATTCAAGGCTTTTTTCCATCTTAGTCCATTCATTTAATTTCTATCTGATGAGCCCTATTCTACATAAGGATGTGCTAAATTAAAACAAAGAGTAGAGATTCAAAAGATAAAGCAAAAAAACTGGGATGAAATGTAGGGACTAGATGCTGGATAATTTAGTAGGTCAGGTATTTATTGATCATTTTGCATTTTTCTTTTTGTCCGTTGTTATTTGCATGACTGGAACCTTGCCCTTTTCTCTTTGTGTACCTTGCAGGATACCATGTGTTAAATGCACTGTGGTTACATAGTCACGTGCAAGTGTCTACGTAAGGACTCATCCCTCCATTCATTAATTCATATCTGTAAGACTTCACCTATAGCTCATCTGATTGTCAGCCTGAACGTTGGGGTGCAAGAACTGTCTCTTACCTTTATTAATCAAATCTAGTTTGCATCTCACCCTCCCCAAAGATGGCAGGGAACTCCATCTCGCCCATGTCCTACCCCACTCCCTCCTTTTCAGGAAGTCACACAGGAGCCCAGAACTTCCCACCAGGCAGGGCCCATGGCTGCCTTCATCCTAGTTGCTGAGCAACCATCACCCTACTCTGCATTTTAAAATTCATTAAAAGCAGAGAGCTGGCATTTGATTTTTCTTTCACGTTGCATGTGGGAGAGCAAAAGTGTTTTATTTCTAGACACTATGTGTATGCCATTTCCACATTAATGCACCACCAAATTTTATTTTAAAAGTTTTTTCATTGTAGTAACTGGGCAATATGTAGGTACCTGTCCTCATATATTAGCTATTACTGTAGGTGCTGCCAGCGTGACTTGGATGGATTTAAGCATGTAAATTTCAAAGAAAAGCTTTTTTTTTTTCTTTTTTCATGCAGCCCTTGAGAAACTCTCTGAATTGCATGTCTGCAGCAGTGAGGTATGGTGTGAGCAGAGCTGCTCCATAGACCTGACGGGACCCCGCCTCAATTGCTGACAGAATGGAGCATCCCAGCTGGTTCACAGACAATACATACCCATTACTGAAATATGATTCACATTCTCGACTCTGTCTCTCCCCATTTGGTTTATATCCTAGTAAGAAATTCTCCAGATGTTGTTTTTGAGTCTAAACATGCTCGACTGGGTGAAGCATCTGTATTCTTCGTCTTGGACATGAGAGAGCTCAAAATGACCTTAGAGTTGGTCTTAAATCAGCAACTCAGGTTTCAAGAATAAGAAAACAAAGACGGAGACGCCTAGTCGTGACTTAGAAGTCAGCACAAGGTCTTCAGTGGCTATCAGGGAAAGAAAGCTAGTTGGGAATTAGAAGAACTGCCTTCCTTCCGGCTTAGCCACTAAACTGTTGTCCTCATCTTCCTATAGGAAGGAGCACTGGACTAGAAGGGTATTTCCCAAATGACAGTCCATGAACTGGCTGGTGGCTGCGATAAGGTTGCTCAATAACTTGTGAGAAAAAAAGAAATAAGGCAGATGTTGTGAATTTTTTACATTTCATGTTCATGTATGTTGTTACATATAACTAAACAATGATTTCTGTTCTTAGATTTTTTTTTAGATGGTACTTTACGGATACAATGATGGCAGTGGTAGATAGGTTCATTGTTAGATAACTGCCACCTACTGAGAATGTCAGGCCGGCCTTGATTTACTTAATTTTTTTTTTATTTTAGAAAAAAAGGCTGCAAAGTTCAAAATTTTGACAATCTCTAATATAAATAAGCTCTAAGATCCTCTCCATCTGCCAGTCTGAAAGGACAAATACTAAGTACATTTTTCATTTTCTGGACTATCAGGGCCATGAATGTCAAAATGAAAAGTATAGCTTTCATCTTAGTGAGATTCTCTATGTGAAAAGTCTTTTAATTCATGAGATTGTCTACAAGTTACCTGTAGATAAGTATTTGGATGGTAGGCTTCTAATTTTGACTCAGTTTCTAGAATAGTTAAAGGATGCAAAATAAGCTAAGGCATAACAAGTTAAATAAAGAAAAATCGAGAGAAAAAATATATACATACGGAAGTAACTGAGAGTCCTTTTTATCATAATAAAGGATACTCCTTCTCATACGTAGTCTTTGAAATCATGACTTTTACGTTACGTTGACAATGCATATTCTTTCTTATAATTGGAAAGGAATTCATTAAAGTCCTGTTGTTGCATTACAGCTTCACAAATGCATGTTTTCAACTGCTATTTTATAACAGAAGACATACTGCTAAAAATCTCTCTAAAATAGGAATACAGTTGACTTCTTAGTAGTACATTGATGATGCTGGAAGAATGTTTTCTGTAGATAAGATTTTTGATTATAAAAGCAAGTTAGTGTTTTCTCGGCCTCAAAGAGTCCTACTGAAAAATTATCATCTAAAGTCCAGAGGTACATAAGAATATTTTGAATAAAATAGTTTACGAGGCAGGTAGACATTTGCAGCGCTCTTTGCCAATTCCCCACTTGCAGAGTCAGGTTGCTTGGTATTCAACTTGCCTAGAGCCCACCTTTCAGCTAAGGATAATTCCATATTTAGAGATTTTAGTATGATAAGATATTTACTGTTCTTATGTGGTAACTTACAGATTACGTGTTGCCATTTTAGCAAAGCTTCTTTCTGTCTAATTTGAATAAACATTGCTTTGAATGCTCAAGAGTATACAAAAGATAAAACTGAAAAGTAATACCTTCAAACATACAGTGAAATTTTCAAAAGGAGTTAAAACTTCTCATTCGTCGTACACAAGCTGCTATGTCTGTTGACAAAATTCAGTGATGCTGACTGAGTAAAATAATTTTAAATGATTTACACTACTTCAAAGAAAAACAGAGAATAAAAGAAAGTTAAATAAATTTAAGAGTCGGATATAATGATCGCAAGTTAAAGAAAATAACAAAAGAAAAGTTATCAATCTTTTGGGTTTCTTTCATTCCCCGCACCCGCCCCCCCCGGCCCCACCATCTGAAATGATTAATTTATGCCAGCTAAAAAACATGCAAATTATTTTTCCTGAAGTAAATGTGCAGGTATTTTTTTCTGAATAAATTATTCAGTGATTAGTACACACAATTCAGGAATCTATATCATTTAACAAATTGCCTAAGTATGAACATGGATTTATTAAGGAAGGAAATGTGTTTTTATTTTAAAACAATTTTGAAACTTTTATTTCAGTGTGGTTCTTTTGGTTGGTAGCAATTTCTTGTAGAGATTTTTTTGTTTAGGGAATGTTAAAGCAGAGCTCAGACAATCTAGTTTATCCTTAAGTCAACCATTTCTTGTAGAAAATATGGTCTGAGGTACCAAGAAGACATCAGTGTTGAGAAACATTCCTTTCCTGAGATACATGTAGCTTTCCAAGACTGATCGTCTGAGAATTAGTATATATTCTTGTGGGTGTTTACTCATTGAATTCAAAAGAGCTTTAATCTTTCAACATGTTGAAGATTATGTGATTTTTACTGTTTAACATTAAAATTAAAATGAAGTGGAAAATTGGCTTTCTTCAGGTAAGATTTTTTTTTCTGGGATACTTGTAAAATTAATGAGATATTATTTAATTAGTGATTTATTTTGCTCTAACCATTTTAGAAAATTGGTCAGATACTGTATTTTGTTTTTGTGCTTTCCTAAAATTCAAAGATGAACTCATTTTCACACTAAGATTTAACAGAAGAAAAATTTCCTGAATTGTCTGTTTATATTTCAAAGTTAGAAACTTTATTTTTTCTGTTTAAAATGACTGAGATTTATATAAGCCACCAGTTTCCAGTATAAAATCCTAAGAAGAAAAAGTTAGGTTTGAATGCCTAAAAGTTGGTATCATGCAACTTACTTTTCACAGCACAATCCCAAACTTGACATGGAATCTAACACTAGAGGATGAAAATAAAGGCACCAGGGAAACAAACAAATGAAACAAAACAAACAAGAAAGAGGAGTCCTCTGCCCATCCTATGAAAAAGCCATGCCCAGTGTGCTGGCTTGGGGTGGATGAATGGGCTCCAGCAGATGGGCTGAGGCAGTGTTGCATGTGGCGCACAATGACGGGAGAGGTGCTTTCCCCAGGAAGGAGGAAAATTGTCAGGAGCCGTCCTGGTGCGGGGCTGGTGAGGTAGGAGATGGGAATTGACTCATGACACAGGGCTCAGACTCTGGAACAAATTGAGAACTGGCAAAAACAGGTCTGGGGAAGAAGCAACTTTCTATAAGACACCCCCTCCAGTGTGTCATGCCAGTTTACCATTGCCATAGCAACACCCAGACATGGGTACCCCTTTCCATGGAGACCACCTGATGACACAGAAGTTACCACCCTCATCCTATAAATTTCTGCATTCACTGCTCCTTATTTTGCATGTTATCGAAGGTGGGTATAAATACGAGTATAGAATAGCTTCGGAGCTGTCAATCTGGGCACATGGACTATGGGGTAGCCCTGCTGTGCTGGAAGCAGGACCACTGCTGCTCCTGTGCACTGCCACGCCAGTCAGTAAAAGTTGCCGTGTGCCACCGGTGACTGGCTCATCCTTGAATTCTTTCCTGAGCAAAGCCAAAACCCTCCCAGGCTGAGCCCCAATCTGGGGACTCACCTTTTCTGCTTCTCAGGGACCGGGAGAAGGAAAGGCAGATGGACAAATGCCAGCACTGGTAGCACGGCAGCGAGGAATCTCATGCAGCTCCTAATCACTGGAGAGGAGGGGCTGTAGGAGTGAGTGGGAAGAGAAGAGTTTGGGAACTAGCAGGTGAGACAACGTACTCCTCACCTGGCTTGATGAGGAATTATCCCTTCATTCAGTTCCAGAGGAGAACTGGAGAGTCTTTGACATCAGAAGGATGAGAATCGATGTGTCATTTGGAATTCTTTCTGTCCCTGTAAGATTGAGGAAAGATGTCACATAGGTGGGAACCCACTGAAGCCGTGAAATGAAGGAAGGAACCCAGGTGGCTGCCGCTTTTTAGTTTAGAATT
Source organism: Cacajao melanocephalus (assembly GCA_963573385.1). Lineage (NCBI taxonomy): Eukaryota > Metazoa > Chordata > Mammalia > Primates > Pitheciidae > Cacajao > Cacajao melanocephalus. The sequence continues at coordinate 16,804 of CAUYLG010037035.1, forward strand.
TTTGGCAAGTATCTTTTTAAAAGTGTTAGGAAAATGACCGGTAAACCCACATATATCTGGAAAGAACCTTGGGCTCTAGGGCAGCACTTTGCTTTAGATAGAAATCATGAAGATGAGCTAACACCGTAAATCATCAGGGAGCAAGAGTGAAGAGAGGAGGAAAAAAGAAAAATTCAAGAAGCAGGAAGTCAGAGACAGGATAGAACGCGATACGATCTATTATGGTTCACAGCATAAGCACAAAGGAGCTTTCGGTGGTGGGTTTTTCACTCCAAATTGCATACTGGAAAAGGTCAGCTTTTTATCTGTTACATCTACAGGGCATATGTAAAAAGAAATTTAAGAAACTCTCATACTCCATGGTATTTTCAATGGATACTTCTTGCTACCTCAATTTTCCAACCAGATATTAAAGTAAACAACTGTAAAACAGGACAATTTTTTAAGATGTTCTTCTTCTGATTTCTGTAATGCAAAATTTCCATGACAATATTTTCTCCATATTCTGTGCTTTTTATTGCCTTAATTCTGGTATATTTTTAGTCATTTCTTGACTCATCATAATCTCTTTCATAATTGGTTTTATGTCATTCTACTGCATATCACAGCCTTAGTTTTATGACTCTATATTCATTTTCTTAACATTATTTTCAGTAGAAAAAAGAAAATAGAATGAGTCAAATCACTCTGATATAAAACTTTAAAAATATAATCTGCTCTTACGGTCTATCTCAGATTAATAAACTGCAGAAGGCAAATGAATAGAAACATCAATTATGAATTTTTTATAGCCACAGAAAATTTGAAAAAAAAAAAAGTTTTCATAACAAGGTAATTATAGTAGGCCAGTAACTCAGTTCCTTGCAGAAATGCTTCCCTGTTACTCCAGGAAGAATTCAAATAAGACCTGATTTGCTCTTATTTCTTTTCCAGTCTTTTTTTCTACCTGCTCTTCATTCTTTTCCTCTGTGTATTTGACTGAAAAAGCAACTATAACTGGAGCATTTACTTTTCATAGCAGGAAGAAATATTTGTGTTCTATAGCTGAATCTGTTTTCATTTCTAATACCTTAGACTCCACTAATATGTTTGGATGTATTTTATTAAGAAAATCATCATGTGCATAGAATTGTGTGTCTTGATACTGAGTTCAATAGATAGTAAACATGAATCTGAGCAAAACTGAATTGCCCTGATACATTTACATATTCTTCTACTGTTGAACTTTTAGGTTTTAAACTTTTCTCTGCTTAAATATTTCTGTTTTAAGTATTTTCTCTGCTTAAATACTTGTCTAAAGATACATTGTTAGGAGTGGAAAAAAATAAACTATTTAATATAAGCAGTTACGTTTGTTGCTCCATGAGGACTAATTGCTCCCAAAATACGGACCAAATTATCAATAACATCACCAGGCCTGAGCTTGGATCTGTTTCAACATAATTATTTTAGCTTTTCCTATTATGATTTCTAATGGTTTGCTCTCCTAATAGATTTTGCAGTGTTATATTATCTATTGGTATTTTGCTATTAATATACTCATTATAAAATAGTTTCTTTTGAAACATACATGGTAATGCACACTAATTTATGTAGCAGTACATAAACAACTCTGTGTTCATAATGAAAATGTTGCCAATCTTATTGAACTGAATATCGAACCTAAAGTTTCTTAAATCGAAACTCATATTTGTTTAAGAAATATTAACGGTTAAATAACAATTTTAAATGAATAAGAAGACATTCAGTCAGGTATCTTAAATTTTAGATATGGTTCAATTTCTTAAATAACTGTAAAATAGTAGGTTTAAGAGAAAATATAATTTACTTCTTAAAATCTTCCATGAGCGTATGAAAGATAGCTAAACTATTAAACTAATTTGTTGGCTAGTCACATAATTGCCGGTTCTGGCTCTAAAAGTTATTGTTAACATGGTTGAGGCCAGCCATAATTGTATAGTTTCGTTCTGTCACTTGAAATAATGGGAATGCGAGTTTACATTTGCATGTACATAACTTGTCACCTTCATTTCCTATCTACCTCAATTTGTAATCTTATGTGTATTGCTATACATATAAATTATCCTGTTTTTACCAGTTGTCCTATTTCTAAGAGTATTTAGAAAATGGGAAACCACTTTAATCTTCTGGCATTTGTTGTATTATACCTTTTGCAAATGTAAATGAACAGAAAAATATTTATACACATTTAAAGAGGCCTGTATGATTTTATCTACTAAAAGATTTTAATACATTTATAGTTTCATTCACATCTATATGAAATATGCATTTTTTTCTTTTCAAAGAGGAGGGCAATTTGCTGAACTCTAAATTATAAAATATTTAGTTTCTGAATTGTGGAAGAATAATATTGTAATCAAATAATGTGTTTCTAGGATCCCATAAGATAATCACTCAAAATTCATACATATTAGAACAATCTATATATAACCAACTACCATTTAAAGAAATGGTATGGTTTCATTGAAAATATTTTGAAATCTTCATTTCTCAGCATATATTTACACAGATTATGAACAGTAGGAAAATGTAAAATACTCTCCCTCTCCCTATCCCGGCATTGCTTTTCCTACTCACTCACCTTTCTGTCCTTTGAATTGGGAAGGATGGATCCAGGGAAGATTTATGGCATGGATGGGGAGGGTTTATGTACTTTTTGAAGAAGAAGAAAGAAAATTCCCAAGGTAGAGAGAATGAACATGTGTGACAAAGAAGGTAGTAAGCAACTTGGGTGTCTGAAAAACGGGGCTGCAGGAGGACTCAGTACTGATTTTCTGGAGAGTGAGTAATAGGAAGGACATTCATTGTCTGGTTTTTGATTTTTATTTGTACTCACATACTAATGGTGGATAATTTTCCATTTTTTACCCCCAAAAATATCTAACACAGGCATTTATTTCTTCCATGGCCAAAATAACTGTTCATTTCACAGTGGCCTAGGAAGTGAGCTGAACTAAACCTCTATGATCTGGTAGGAAGAAACTTGGTAAAAATCTCCCAAAGGAGCCACAGCAGCCATGACAGTGAAAGGCTTTCTCACTCTGCATAGCTTTTGGAGGAAATCACTCAGTGTTTATCCTAGGCCATCCTCTATTGGCTGTGTCACTTCAGTGAGTTCTTCAACTTTCAGTGTCAGTTTCATCATCTGTAAAATGGGATAAAGATCATGACCTCCAGTGAGTTGTTGGAGAAATGAATTGCTCTCGTAAGGATATAATTGGGTCCATCAGAAACACAATAAATATTAGTTTGGTGATATTAAAAAGATACAAGGCACATGCCAAGGCTGAAATAATTTTTTACAGTTTTTGCCTAATGCCATTTACCTCAATCATTTAATGCTTATTTTAGAACATCTAAGTAAATAACAATATAGAATCCTTTTAAAGGAACTATAGTAAAAACTGAATGAGCAGGAAAAATACAAAATAATATAAATACTATTTGAAATTGAGTTCTACCAAATAGAAATGTGCAATGCTATTATTTAAATCAGGTATTTCTTCACCTAGTATTCTCTTTAAGAACAGTTTCATTCAAGAGAATTGAGATAAATATGTATATCTCAAATCATGTTTCTTTTTAAAACATTTGATATTTACAGTAAAGTCTGTGGCATTGCCACGAAAAAAGTAGAGGTAAATTACTCTTGCTAGAATACGTGAGTAAGAAAATCAGAGGCAAAATATTCATTTTGAAATAAATGAGAAAACGACTTTTATAGGCCCGACTCAGTGGCTCACATTTGTTATCCCAGCACTTTGGGAAGCCAAGATGGGAGGATCTTTGAGGACAGGGGTCGAGGACTTCACTGGGGAATTTAGTGATACACCTTCTCTATAAAAAAAAAATAAATAAAATGAAAATTAGCTGTGTGTGCTGAGCTGTGCTATGGTCTCAGCTACTCAGAAGGCTGAGACAGGAGGATTGATTGAGGGTGAAAGGTTGAGGCTGAAGTGAGCTATGATCTGGTCACTGCACTCCAGCCTGGGTGGCAGTGAAACTGTGTCTCAAAACAACACTAATAATAATTTTTATAAAATAATTTAGGCACTTTGGTGCCTACTGTCTCCTTACACACATTTATGCAATATTTTTGTCAGATTGCATCTTCTTCTTGGTATAGAATATAAAAGGTGGCATAATTTCTTCTACACTTAAAAGGTGGGGTAATATATTATGGAAATTGAATCTGCTTCATTTTACAATCTGAAAAGAGCTGACAAAATCTCCGGTATTCATGAAGGAAAAGTGGTTTTGGAATTTGCTTATGGGTTAGATTTCTATCTTTCCCAATTTGTAGAACAGGTTATCAATGATGTTGTCGGTTTGCTCACTTAGAAGTGGAAATAGGAAATTTTTTTAAACTACTCTGATTCTGAGAAAGCAAAACCAAAAACTTCTAAACTGAGTTGTTTTGTTTTGTTTTGTTTTTTCTCCTAGCACTGCATGAATGGGTATTAGAAACAAGAGGATGATTTTGGTGTAAGAAGCCAGGTTGAAATTACATCTCAGGCATACAGCACCACATGGGCACGGCTAATGCATTTTAGGAGCTGAAAACTGACAGATCCTTCAAGTTTTCGGTTTTCTTTTGTTTTCTGAAACAGTCTTGTTGTGTCACCTGGGCTGGAGTGTAGTGGTGCAGTCTCGGCTCACTGCAACTTCTGCCTGCTGGACTCAAGTGATTCTCATGCCTCAGTTTCCCAAGTAGCTGGGACCACAGGCATGCACCACCACGCCAGGCTAATTTTTGTATTTGTGTAGAGATGAGGTTTCACCATATTTCCAGATTGGTCTCAAATTCCTGGGCTCAAGGAATCCACCTGCCTCAGCCTTCCAAAGCTTTGGGATTACTGGCATGAGCCACAACTCTTGGCCAAGTTTTAGTTTTGATCCATCCTCACATAAGCTCATATATATATGCGTATGCCTATATGTATGTGTGCATGTGTATATGTACATGTATATATGTATGTACATGTGTGCATGTGTGTGCGTGTGCATGTACCTCTGTGTAATCCCCACATAACAAATGGCCAAGAGAGGAACCAAGTTCCAGTGTGTGTAGTGTCTACCCCCAGCCATACATATTTTGAGTGCCACATCTGCTCTTTGATTCTAAGTCTCGCAGCTACACTGACTTCCAAATTCATGCCCAGCTGTTTAATAACAAAAGATACTTGGATTCACAGAAAGTCTTTCCTTTGCTCACTGAGAATAAACCTGTTTTCTTCATTATAGAAAGAAGAAAAGCACATTGGATATTTTTTGGGGGTTGCTGTAAGATTTTACCCCAAATGTAGTGGCTTAGAATCCACAAACATCTCATCTTATAGTTCCACAGGTTAGGAGGCTGATGTGGGCTTCTGACTAGCAGATGGGTCTCCCTGAGCTGACCCCATGGTGTTGAGGGGCCTATGTTCTTTTCTAAAGGCTTAAGGGGTGCCTTCTCCAGGCTGCCTGTGTTTCTGAGATTGTGGTCCCCTTTTTCCATCTTCAAAGCCAGCAAGCTTGCATCTTTCTGACAATTTTTAAAATGGCATCTGTCTCTCTCTGACCTGAGCCGGAAAAGGTTCTCAGCTTTTAAGAAAGGATATGACAACAAGAAACCCACCCAGATAATTGCAGATCATCTCACTTGCTCAAAATCCTTAACTCTCACACCTGTCAAATCCTCTCAGCAGGTAAGGAAACGGAGTTGCAGGTCCTGGGAAATATGACGTCTTTGGTGGAGGTCATCGTTCTGCTCCCACAGCTGCAAGAAGAGATCAGGCTAAGATCTGTCCTGACTCCAGGTGTCCACACAGTCCATGCCCCTTCTCCAGAACACCCTCTATTCCTCTCCTTTCTGCATTTGACGTTTCAAGTCTCAGCTCCGATGCCCTCTTTTTCATGGGTATTTTCTCATATTTGAAGCCTCAGTTTTGTTCTGTTTCATCACTATCACTTTCCCCATTCATAACAGTTATTAAGTAAATATTGGAATACTTATTTGTTTAGTGCTGTTCTCCCTCTTTCGGTGAAAAATCTGTGTGGGTTAGCTACAGGGTTGGTTTCATTTGAGAGGACATTTATAATATCTACCATGATCCTTAAGAGATTGCAGAAAAGCAACTCTTTTTGAATGAATACGAGTCGTTTGTTGAGGCTGATAGTTTAAAATTGTTAAGTATGAAAGTGCAGCTTTGTTATTGAAGACCTTTTTAAAACTTAGACAGTAAAACATTTGGTACATGCCCATGACCTCTACATTCTTTCGTTCTGTGTAAAAGCTTAAGAATTAACTGCTAGAAGAAAAAAAAAAGTGTGCAGAATGATACAGTAAGACATTAAAATGCTGTATTGTAACTGAGCTCTTGAAAAGAAAATAGGCAGATGCTTCATTTTTTAAAGCCTATTCAGTAACATGAATGAAAACTTAACTATATTGTGAAGATAAGACATAATTCATCAGATAGTCACGTCTCATTTTGTTGTGTCATTGCAAGAGTAATAATACTAAGACAGCTGGTCATCCCACCAGTCCTAGAAATGGCTGATTGAAAATGTTTACTCTAGAGAAAAAAATAACAAAAAAAAAACAAAATTTACACTTAAATTGAGAGGCAAGGATTAAGAGGCAACCCACAGCAGGACTGGGATATTCCAATGTCCTTGTTTCTTCTCATCCAGAGTACAATCACCAAATACAAATAGGTTTCATTTGTTTTTTTTTTTTTTTGTCTCAGCATTTTGATGCTTAGCTTAAAGAAATGCTATTGAGCATGGCAAATGAGTGCAGCTGTCTCCCCATGGTTTCCATGTATAATGGTCATCTCTGATAATTAGATACAATTAAGATCCTTCTATAAGGAGCGCTCAAGAATTTGAATAGCCGCCATGCGGGAGTTTAGGTATATAAACCTCTCTGCATAGACTGACAGGAGTTCATGTATTCACTCTTGTGTTTCAAACTACTTTTCTTAGCACTTCAGTTTTTTATGTATGTATAAAATTTGAGAAAAATTATGGGAATGAAAAGTTTGGTCAAGGGTGAATAAAGGCTTATTTGTGTTTTATATTTCAAGTTCCTCCTACAGTTGTTGCGTGTCGTGTTTTGAATTTTTTTAATTACAAGAAGAACGTTCACCAGTAGTTCTTTTGTGTTGTGTGTTAGATCACCTCCTCTGCATGTAGAATAGTACTTAATCCTTATAGCAAGCTTTTTAATTGTGAAAAAGTAGCTATAATTGGTATGTAAAGTCACTTATTCTCTGAAAAGTAACATAATGGCCCAAGGTTATCTAGGTAGAGAGTAGTGAATGGTATTTGAATTTGTTTGTCTCTGCAGTATCTCATGATGCCTTTCACACTGAATATCCAGATATGAAAAGCCCTATGGAAAAAAAGTAAATTAGTAAAATAACTTTCTGACATTTAGTTATGGAGATTGGAAAAGACATGAATGCAAATACCTTAAACTGGCTTAGCCTTTCTTAAAGATTTGTAATTATTATTATTTTGAGACAGGGTCTTACTTTGTCTCTCAGGCTGGAGTGCAGTGGCGTCAAAGTAGCTCACTGAAGCCTCCATATCCTGGGCTTAAGAAATACTCCCACCTTACCCTCCAGAGTAGTTGGGACAAAACACGACCATGTCTCGCTAGTTTTTTAATTTGTATGTTTTTGTAGAAATGGGATCTTGCAGTATTGCCCAGGGTGGTCTTGAGCATTTGGACTCGAGAGATCCTCCCACTTCAGCCTTCCAAAGCGGTGGGATTTCAGAGGTGAGCCATCCTGCCCAGCCAAGATTTATAATTTCGTAAGGATTGCACAACAGACATTTATATTGCTGTACATTTCTGAAGAATATTTCATTTTTTACCTAAGTAATTATCTCTGAGATTCAACTTTGTCACTTAAACCGTAAGAATGTTGAGTAGAGGGCTGTGGGTTTTTCTTTGAATTCAAATCTTTATTAATTTTCTGTGCTTTTTAAAATTGTATATTATTTAAATTGTGCTTTTCTGAGCATAGTCTAAACATAGCAAACCATATCTAAGTGATACTTTAAGCAAAACTAACAAAAAAATTATAGTGTGAAAAAAGATAATTATCAGCAATGCATTGAAGAGCAGAATTGTTTTGAAATGCTGGCCAGAATTTTATCACGTAAAGTTACATTTCATTTTGTCCAGATTTCATTTTGTCCAGGTAGTTAAAAGGGAGCATTTGCAATTTCATACTATAATGTTAAAGGAAGCAAATTTCATTGAGGTGTTATAATCTCAAATAAATTATTATAGAAAAATTACAAAGAGGATGATTTGTGTATAGAGTTAATCATTCAGGGTTTTATGGCACCTCAGCATAATTTTCAGCAGGTTCAGTGCCTAAAGTCTAATAGCCACCATTATTTATTTAATTCAGTTCTTTTTTCCACATTGGTTGAGACTCCTTGTAACCACATTTTGCCACAAAATTTATGATTCATCTTCCACTGAGGGCCTAAAAGTGTTGCCATGGTAAGCCCTTGTAAAGGAAGAGTTTTGTTGTTGTTCTCTAGTGGAAACCTTTAAGTCATCTGATTTTCTATCCAAATAGCATGTCGTACTTGAGTGATGAATTTTTGAAAATATTTTAAGAGGATCAAAGCATGTGATCTCTGAGAAATAGCACTGGATTAACAATATTAAATCTGGACTGCCTTGCCTGTCTAGCCTCATACATTGAGCATGGGTTGAAGTCTTGATTTATGCAGAGCAAAATGTAAGGCTTTGAGGAGGAATCAAAGATAAATTGGTTTGTCTGTTGTCCAGTAGCTCCTTTGGTAGCAGAGAGGATTCAGTACTGATGATCGCTTACGTTTGAATGACAGTTGACATTTCACAACATATTCCTCTTTGCTTTTCTGATTTGAGTTTCTCGGGAAACGGAGATGCAAAGAATTAGAGGACTTGACAGTGAATGCCAGCAGCAAATCCATTGTTTTTACTGTACCACACTGTTCATCTTTATTAAAGCATCAATATGGTTTAGAGGTAGACTTCAGATACAGACCTCAAACTACGGAAAAGCCTCCCACACACTGCCTACATATCAACGACGGAAGCAGAAGATGTGTGAATCTAACATTGTCACACTTTAAAAGGCTAAGTCAAATGTCAGGTGGATATTTGGCATTGTATTTTTTAATGTTTTTGAAAGTAAGATTGTGCCCAGTGCTGTGCTAGATACATTCTGCAGTCTCATACAAACTTAGGAGAACTGTACGGACAACTGAAGCTCGGGGTGAGCTGGTGCTGGCTCTGCCAGCTGAGGAGTTTTGCCAGACTGCAGAGAACGAGAGCTCACTCTACACGGGGGACTGAAAGTGAACTTTGTTCACTTGAGAAGGATTGCAGGAGGAAATGAACAACAGCACTATGTAAAAGAGGTATATACACACACGGAAATCCAAAAAAAAACAAAAAAACAAGAAGGAAGGTAAAAATAGTTTTAATTAAATTAAAGGAAGGGGAAATAAAGGATATTGTTACAGTGTCTCTCCTGAGATGCTGTTTTAGCTTTTTGTTCCATGACCTCTGTCACTCTAGTAAAGTCAGTGACCTCTTAGAATAATGTTTCCAAATTCGCACAGAAAGTATACATTACAAAGAAAACCAATTATATTAAAATACATTTAGTATCCATGTACTCCTTGGGGGTTTACCAGCCCCATCTGGAAAAGGCAAGCTTTATTGATAATGGGACATTATCCATTGAGCCATATGCTTAAGGACTTATTATGTTAAAATCAGAGCAGCTGAAAAATTCTTCACGTTCCTGAAAGTGTCATCTTTCTAGACAGAAAGTGATTTCTCTCTCATCCCCCAAATCCTCGTTTTACCTAACCACGTATATGGCTTATCTGCAGTGTCAATCTGACCACACAGTTCTGAAAACTCTCTGAGTTTCCGTCACCGTGTAGGACCAAGTTCAGGCTCCTGGCTTAGCACACAGGTCCGCCGTGACGTACTCTGGTGGAGCTTGCCAGCCCCTGCCGCCACTGCTCTGGGGTTTGCTGTTGCTGCTTCTGTAGTAACGGGCTGAGGATAACTTAAAGGGATGTGGTACTTCACACCTCTTTGTATTTACTCCCTTGGACTCTGCCTGGAGTGAATCCCCTGATCATGCTTCTGGACTGCTACTCATTATTTAAGACTCAACCCAAAGAACCTTCTTCTGTAAAACTTTGCTGAACTGAGATTCCCAGAGTTCCCTTGCTCTGTACCTCGATAAACCCTGAGTATAAATATTTCATCATTGCTGCAGTCTGTCCCCCTGACTCTTGAGGAAAGATAGCATGTTTTATTCATTTCTTTATACTCAGAGTCAAGCCAATGAATGGATGGATAAAGTGGATGAAGTTTTGTTTTTTGTGTTTTTTTTTTTTAATTTTGAGACAGAGTCTTACTCTGTTGCCCAGGTTGGAGTATAGTGGCATTATCTTGGCTCACTGCAACCTCTGCTTCCTGGGTTCAAGCAATCCTCCCATATCAGCCTCCCAAGTAGCTGGGATTGCAAGCATGCACCACCATGCCAAGCTAATTTTTGTATTTTTTTTAATTGCACTTTAGGTTTTGGGGTACATGTGAAGAACATGTAAGACTGTTGTATAGGTACACACATGGCAGTGTGGTTTGCTACCTTCCTCCCCATCACCTGTATCTGGCATTTCCTCCCCTGTTATCCCTCCCCAACTCCCCACCCCCTGCTGTCCCTCCCCTATTTCCCCCCGACAGACCCTAGGATGTGATGCTCCCCTCCCTGTGTCCATGTGTTCTCATTGTTCAACACCCACCTATAGGGACAGGGTTTCACCATGTTGGCCAGGCTGGTCTCAAACTCCTGACCTCAAATCCTCCACCCACCTCAGCCTCCAGAAGTGCTGAGATTACAGGCATGCACCACCATGCCCAACCAATGATGCTTTTTATTAGCCAGGGCTCTCCGGAGAAATAGAACCAGGGTTTTAGTTGGAAGACCATCAGTTAAGAGAACTCTCTCTTACTTGAGAAATAGTCAGATTTCCTTTTACTGAGGACTTCACATGATTAAATGAGGCCCACCCACATGACGGAGGGAAACCTGCTTTACTTGGTCTACCGACTGAAATATTCATCTCATCTAAAGACACCCCCACAGACATGTCCAGCATAAGGTCTGACCAAATATCTGGGCATCCCATGGTCAAGTCGTTGCATAACAGTAACCATCATAATACTCAGTGCCTAATACTTCTCAATTAAAAAATCTATCTGGTTATATGAAATTATTTGGGAATAACTCAGAATTCATGATAGTCTTACTGGAAAATGCTAGGGCTCTTACACACATTTGTTGACCATAGGTGAACAGATGATAGCCTTGTTCTAGTCTGACTGGGAGCTGCTTGAGGACACCCTTTGCATTTTCTTCATCTTGGTGTTTTGTTTTCTGTAGAACACAGCAAAAGTGCTCAGTGAATAACTGTTAAATTTAACAGAAAAAGAAATCTTTTCACAATAAAAAATAGAAAGCCTAGAATAAATATTATGAGGGCAAATGAAGCTCAAATGACTAAAATTAAAGCAAAGAATAAACAAATTGTAACATGAACCAAATCTTAGAAATTCAGGAATTTAATGAAGATGGTAGAACTTTTCTAGGAAGGCATGTGCAGGCTAAACTACTCCCCCAGTGCGTTCATTCCTTAATCCCCGTAGCCTATGACCAGGTTGCTCAGTTGGAAAAGGGGTTTTACAGATTTGATTAAGGGCCTGGAGATAGAGAGTACCCTGATTACCTTGGTGGGCTCATTCTAACTATATGAACTCTTAAAAGCAGTAGGAAAGGCAGAAGTAAGAGTCACAAAGATTCAGTGAGGACTGGACCCAGCATTGCTGGCCTTGAAGATTCACGAAGAAAGCTATGACCCTAAAAAACGTGGTAGCCTTTAGAAGCTTAGGACGAATGGCCCATAGTTGACAGCCAGCAAGTAAATGGGGATCTGGGCCCCATAAATGCAAGAAGCTGGATTCTAAAAGTACCTGAATCCGCATTGGATGAATTTTCCCTAAGAGGCTTCAGAAGGGACCATAGCCTGAAAATGCCTGGATTTTTGTCTGGTAAGGTCCATGTTGAACTTCAGAACTAAAGAACTAAAAATTAGTGAGTCTGTGTTCTTATAAGCCACTTTGTTTGTAGTAAACTACGGCAGCAATAGAACAAACAGCCACTCTGCGAAACAAATGACCGCAAAAGGTGGCTGAACACAGCAGACAGTTACTATCTCGTAGTTTTCCTGGGGCAGAGCTGTGCTGAGTCCTCTGCCGTGAGTCTCACGTGCTACAATCAAGGTGTTGGTTGCGTTCCCTCCTCATCTAGGGTCTTGATGGGAGGACTCGGGGTCCAAGCTCATTCCTGTTGTTGGCAGAATTCATCACCTCCTGGCCATGGGCATGGAGAACCCCGGCGTCTTGCTGTTTGGGGGACATATCCATAAGTCCTCACTACGTAGGCTTCTTCAACACAGCACTCCTTCATCAGGCCCACCAGGAGAATCCATAACTGCAGTCAGGCAAGACGCAGTCTTACATAATGTCATGCAGTCACGAGAGAGTGACACCTCTCACCTTTACCACAGACTGTTGGTTAGACGCACATCAGAAGTCCTCCTCATAGTCAAGAGCAGGGGATTATACAGAGATGTGGGCACCAGAAGAGGACAGTGTCTAGGCTCACATTGAGTATTCATGCCCACACTAGTCTTTTTAAAATCATGACATCTTGCGTCAGTGGGTAAAACAGATGATACACTTTTAAAAAAATGTTACGGAAGAGCTGATTTGTTATGATAATTTGTTAACTCATCCTGTTCTACAGAGTTTACCTTTCTTGCCTATTAATATTATGATTATGCAACTGCCTGGGTGAAAGAGCGAGACCCTGTGTCTTATAAAATGGAAAAATCTGCCTGAATCTAATGTATACACCCGAGCTTTTAGTTTATTTCCATCGACAAGTCAGATGTATACATATGTTCAGTAAACAACTGACATAGAAGTAGAATTTTTACTTTAAAAGGCTTCCTCTGGTTTCTGTTTCCAATTTCATGGAAAGAATTCTAAGCTTAATACCTGAAAATTGCGTTCTAATTTTAAAATTGTAAATGGTGAAAAAAAGTTACAATGTGAAAAGATGGAAAATTCCCAGGTGAAAGAAAGCTAAATAATGTATTCTCATATTGATTTATACCCAGGGAGCAATCGCATCTTCTACTGTGATCTCCCATTAATTCAGAGCTAACAATCCTAATTACATGACTGACCAATGAAAGTGGGTATAATACAATGGGAGACCTTGAAACAAACTTCTAAATTTCTTTTGCAGGATTCATAGTGACTAAAGAGTCTCACAAAGGTTGAGAATGACTTTATACGTTTTAAAGAAAATATGTTTATTTAAATAACGAAATCTGTTAAGTATCATTTGAAGAACTCTGGCAAATGGCTTTGTTTTGTATGATTCTTTTTTCCTATTTTATTAAATGTTTTTATTTTCCTTGCAAGAAAATGTGGGAGATTTGTCTTCACCTTAATTTGCTAATAAAATATGATTACTTTGTTAGCGAATTAATGCCAAAGAGGAAACGAAATAAAATGGCATACTTTCCGTTTGCTGTTGCCAACATTATAATAAAAATGGTTGTTGAGAGGCTTTCTGGTGGTATTTACATCATAACCACTATCCATTAGTAAAGTGACAAGGCACTATTTTAACTCAGGACTTTGTCACCATTTATTATGAGATATTTTACAAACTATTTAGAATTTCTATTGTTTCATGAGTGATACCAATATGAACAATGTCAACGTGTCAAATTAGCTCTGCAGTTTTCTCCTGAAGCTTCTAAAGCCTATCGTATATGAATGACTTGGGAACATTTTATATTATTCCTTCATTATAATTTCTACATTCACTCTTCATTTGGTATTAAAAGCAGCAATGTTAATTGTTGGATGAAAGAAATTTAGTAGTGTCCGGTACGACATGCACAAATTTGATAGGGCAATATTTTAATTGTTTTACCTGGTCATTTTTATCATTTCACCTTCTTTTTCAGCTACCATAACATTTACTGTATATTCAAATGGATAATGTATATTTTTGTATGTGAAAGTCACTACAATTTTTACATCATGCCATAAATACAAGCATATCATGGAAAGGTTGTATAGTAATCATAGAACATTTACTTTGGAAAGGAGAACAGAGATTACCTGCAGTCCCACGTCCCGCAATTAAACATTGTATTTTCCCGCCCCTTCCCTTCGTGGATGTGGCCAGTTCTGCTGAGGCTCTTGCTGCTGCAGAATGAATGGGAAACATGGCTGAACTGTGTTCTGTTTTTCTGCTCTTCTTGCCATAGCATCCTTCAGTGTCATCCCAGTCTGATTCTATCAGTGGCCAGCCGCACTTATCAAACATTCTCCTGTGGAGATGTTGTTCCTGAGCTTTGAAATGCTGATTTTTTAACATTTTATTTATTTATTTTTGAGACAGATTCTCAGTCTGTCACCCAGGCTGGAGTGCAGTGACGCAATCTCGGCTCACTGCAACCTCTGTGTCCTGGGTTGAAGTGATTCTCCTGCCTCAGCCTACCGAGTAGCTGGGGCTACAGGTGCCCTCCACCACACCTGGCTGATTTTTGTATTTTTTAGTAGAGATGCGGTTTCACCATATGGGCCAGGCTGGTCTTGAACTCCTGACCTCAGGTGATCCACCCGCCTTGGCCTCCCAAAGCATTAGCAGTACAGGCGTGAGCCACCATGCCCAGCCGAAACGCTGATTTTTATCTTTGTTGAGCCGTGGTTCGCTGTGTTTGGGTAAAGACTCAATACTGGGCCGCCTTTGACAGCACGCTCGTTGGCTCCTCAGAGGCCCCCATGGGACCCCCGTCCTCTGCCTCTTCCATTTGTTTTCCCACAGCCTCTTGTGACTCAGACCTCTTCAGCCCATCTCCTGAGTATTACCAGCAAGAGTGAAGCCATAGTTACCTTCCTTAATCTCTGTTACTCCATCCAAGGGAAACTTGACCTGGCAGGGGTACCTGGGTACAAATAGACAAGCAAACAGACTTAGAAGCACAGGAATATTCGGTTTGATACTCAGTACATTTAAACTGGCAGCATGCATTGAACAGTTTTTATTATAGAACATTCTTTCAAAGCATGGTTTTCACTACGAGCATGATATTTTATTACATACATGACACAATACATTTTCACAACACCCTGTTGTTAAGGATTTATATTTGTGCCAGCTACACCTTTGCTTTCAGCCCTGCTTCTGACTTCCAAGAGCTGAGATAAAGTGCATGGTAATGAGCAACTTACCTTTTACAAATGTCTTTTCTGAATGCTCAGAGAATTCAAAGTACTTTAAGGCACATGTCACTACTGAAAAGATATATTTCAGATAAGATAAATACATAATGACATTAACTTAAGATATTCCAAGATCAGTTCCTGAGTTCCAAAGATGTGATTGCATTTGGTTTGCAAAACACTCAAATATTATGAAAAAAGGAGCAGCACCATGTACAGAAAATACTCTTAGATGAAGTGAGTATGCCCTTAAAGGTATCACTTATGGAATCAAGTTCCTAGAAGTACAGAACGTGGGAACATGAGTGTTCTTGGGATTAATAGTATTTACCACAAGTAATGAGTGAGTAGATTGTGTTTGAGCCTGAAACAGATGGAAATCCTTGAAAACACAAATGATAGAAGTCACTAAAATGTAAATGCATATACAATTCCTTATACCTGATATGTTGATGAGCAATACAGATTTAAGATTTAAATACAGATTTAAGGTTTTTCTTACTCTGATCCCTAAGCAAATATTCCCTCTGTTGCGGCCCAGCCTGTACTCATTACAGGGCAAAACTGGTGAAGAGTAAAATATCCACTAGCTGGTGCTGATGCAGATAAAAGCCCCTCCTGCTGAAAGGTCAAGATGTACTGTCTGAAAGGAAGTTCAGTTTAGGTGGTGCTTAATAGCAGTGCTACTGAGATTCACTGAGAGTCACGCAGAGGAAGGTATGATTCTGATGGTGGCCTGTTGACATTCCAGGCACAACTTAGCAAAGAGAGCAAGAGAAGGCGTCTCTGAGACATCTGAGAACGGCTGATGATCGCTCCTCCTGAAGCTTAGTGGGACAATGTCATTGCATACTTTATGAAACTATTAAAATTATTATCCAGACTATCATCCTAATTTATAATAATAACTACATTTCGATAATAATCATCTTTGCTGTTTTAACTATGATTTTTAATGCCATCTGTTGAGCCTTTATAACATGCCTATTGGTGTGCTGGAGTGAAGACGCATCATATTTGAAATGCAGATGATCCTTCTCCTTCCCACTTTTTTCGGTTTTGCGTGTGTCTATAATGGCTATTGAGATGAAAGTACAAACACTTTTGTTGCAAGAGAATTGGAAACAGCGGGAAGCTTGCACATTTCAAGTCGAATCCTTAGGGACATGTTTCTGTCTGGGTGTTTTGCCTGTGGGTGCAGACGGTTTAAGGGAGCTAAATTGTGCTAATGCTCCCTTTCTTTGCTCATCTTTGAATTGTTGTCAAATTTTGATGTTGCTGAGATCTGGAAACTGACGGTTGACTTTCCTGATTCACATTCTAAATCATTTGATAGAACATGAAGTTCAATTCAAACGTAACCACAAAATGAACTGAACTACCATTGTATTTTCGTAATGACCTTTCCTTTTTTCAGTGGAGGGAGATTATATATTTGATAAAGGCACACAGAACTGAAATCAACCTGATGAATTTTTCATCTGGCTTTTCATTTTCTTTCAATTTACCTTGTAGTTTAGTTTCAACAAAGAAAGCTTAAACAGCTGAGGAACAGTGATTCATGGATGAAGTACAAGCATTTTTAGTTGTAGTTCAGACAAGACACATGTTTTAATGACCTCCACTCACCAGCATCTTGCAGACAAGTAAGCACAATGCTTTCAGTTCTATCTTATTCGGTTTTTTAAACGTTTATTTTAACCTCAAGGATACATGTGTGTGCGGGTTTGTTACATAGGTACACTGGTGTCATGGTGGTTTGTTGCACAGATTACTCCATCACTCACAATTAAGTCTAGTATCAATGAGTTATTTGTCTTAATCCTCTCCATTTTCCCACCCTCCCCTCTCCAATTGGCCCCAGTGTGTGTTGTTCACCTCTGTGTACCCATGTGTTCTCATTTAGCTCCCACTTGTAAGTCACAACATGTGGTATTTGATTTTCTGTTCCTGTGTTAGTTAGCGAAGGATAACGGCCTGCAGCTCCATCCATCTCCCTCCAAAATAATGCCTGCCTATTTTACTGGTTGTTCAAAGTGAATTCTATTTCTCCATGAGTACTAAATTATAGCTCCTTAATTTACACTAACTAGGACAGACTTCGTGAATGCTTTTTTTGATTTTGAGATAGAGTTTGCAAAGGGTAATGGCCTCCAGCTCTATCCGTCTCCCTCCAAAAACATGCTCCCTTTTTTCATGACTGCATAGTATTGTTAAATTAGTTACATTTATTCATTTAATTTCAGAAGGCTTTCTATAAAACATTTGTTAATTCATAATGATAAATCTCTCTGGTTATGTAGTCAAAGCTTTCAATCTAGTTGAAACACTAACTAATGTTATTTTTTAACCCCTTTGAGCTTCCGTTCCATGTCATTATAATATGGGAATAGATCAGGGGAGTTTCTTTCATTTAAAAAAAAAAGCTTATATCTCCATGTAAAATTTTAATTTGTATTCGTGACTGCCTTGTTTTACTTGCTTAACTTACCAAGTACTCCAATAGTTTTAGGCTCTAATTATCCTAAGCAATTCATATTAATGAGTGTTAACTCACTAAATATAACCATTCTATCAAGTAATTGCTGCTTCGTTTATGAGGAAACTGAGGCTATTAGAAGTTAACTGCCCCCTGACTTTAGTGATGGAGCCTAGATGTAAATAAAGCTGGACCAGCCCCAGAGTCTCTGCTTTTAAGCACTACCCTATGCTCTCTGCTCATATTTTTTTTAGAGAAAAAACACTTATTCCGTTATAATACATTCCATGATGAATACGGGTTTAGAACATCAGCAGAAGGGTCTTTTTTTTTGTGTGAGAGAAAAAATATGCAAAAATGTATCAGATTTCAATGGTTTAGAAGTGATTTAAGGCTATATATTATGTACCGCAAAAAATGTTAATATTTTAAAATGATGTGCTCTTTGAATCCACTTTACCTTTATATGTGGAAACAAGATAAAATTTTCCCTTATGTCCCTGTTTAATCTTCATAATTTATCGTGATTTCTAATGTCCAACGTATTAATTAGAATACAAATGAAAAATTCTCAACACTTATTCCATTATAATGCATTCCATGATAAATAAGGGTTTATAGAACATCAGTAGAAGGATCTTTGCAAGGGGTCTTTGCCATTTTTCAAAAACTAACCAACTAACATAGTGTCATGCATATATCAACATATCTGAGGGATAATTGATGGTAACTATAATGTTGATTCATCTTAAATATATATTTGTACAATTAATAGGTCTCTCTCTCTCTAGGTGAGATATTGTGATTTTTTTCTTTTCCACAAACATGCGTAACTGGACTACTAGATTTTTCTTATTTTCTAATAAGGCAAACTTTTAGGTAACGTTAGAAGCAACATGATTTATTAATACTATTTACTATTATAATTCCTAATAAACACAGTTGGCTCCAGGCTTCATCTTGAGTTAACATTATTTCTTGATAAAGACATAGGAAGCATGTCTCTGCAGGTGGGAAATGTGGACTTAGATCTGTTACGGGTATTGGGGCATAAACACACACGGGTCTGCAGAGCTGGGACTTATGTGCTATGTGTGCACCTTCTGTGACCTCAGAGGTGACTCACAAATTTGGTTTACAGGGCATGTTCTAGTAAACTGAAACATGAATCTCATAAATTTTCTCTGCTAGATAATTAACATTCACTCTTACAACAAATAAAACCAGAACTTTACTGTGTCTCTGTTGACGTCGGAGTCTAGCATAGGTCTGGCAGCCCACTCTCAATACAGGGCTCTAATATCTGAGCAAACTATGGAGGCAGAAACCCAGCAGTCATGCCAACCGCATGTGGTTCATCTGGCAGATCCACAGACCCAATAACAAATGCAGGAACGTTTCATGTTGTCATAATCTCCCTCACCTTTCCCAATTCCCCGGTAATATTTATCCTAGAGTTTCTTTATCTTCTTTCCTACTAAAAATCTGTGTGTTTTTCATTTCTAGTCATTACTTAAAAATCATTTATCATATTTTTATTTATCCTTCCTTTTTTTTTTTTAACCAAGGTTAAAAGACTGTTTTATAAGAGTTTTCATTCTTCTAGTAGATGAAGGACCGGGATGTTACTCATAGAATCTTAAACTTGGAGTGAACTGTAGAGCACATCGGTTCAAAGTATCTCCCTCATTCGGCCTGAATTCTTAAAGACAGCCTCAAAAAAAGATTTGCAAATCATCTTTCGTGACCAGGTTTAACAATGGTTGATGAACCGTTTTCCAAAATAAAGTTTCTGAGGCTTGATTTCACAACTTATATACGCCAAAATAATCTGAGGTCATATATCAATGGTTCCCATATTGTTTGCTCTTATGTAGAATGAATCAATCCATGTCAATTCGCATTCTCTTTCATTTGGTCCGGAAAACCATGTGAGTGATTTGAGAATGGTGGGGCGTTGACAGATGTGTAGGGCAAGCGTGGGGTCTAAAAGTTTACCTGCCCTATTTTCTGGGTCATCAGAGTCAAATTGCACATAGTTTAAAAATTTTCCCTTCCTGCCAAAATCATCGTTACAAGAATGATTTGCAATTTAAATACAATAGATTGTATGTGGTAGTGGCTTAAAACCTGTGGTTTTTAATCACATCTTGAATATCCTGCCAGCAGTCACATTTCTGTTTGTTTTAAATCGCCTATGACTAGGAAGAAGTTTGCACTATCTTGTGTGTGTGTGCGCGTGTGTGGGTGTTCTAATCTTTTGGTGTTTTAGGAGACAAACGCGGGAGAATGAAAAATACCTGTTGTATATCTACCACTTATAATAGAGCCTATTTTATATTTAACAATAAATGTATGACATTGTCCCAGTGCTGCCATGCCCTGAGAGAGTGAAAGTATAACACAGTCTATGAGGTAGTGTCAGCAAGTCCTCTGAAACTGTGATTTTGGAAAATAATAATAATAATGCCTGCCTACCATGCTGTCTGTTCACAGTGGATTATATTTCTCCCTGAGTACTAAATTACAGCTCCTTAATTTACACTGACTAGAATAAACTTCGTGAATGTTTTTTTGTTTTTGAGACAAGAGTTGCTCTTATTGCCCAAGGTGGAGTGCAGTAGTGCAATCTTGACTCATTGCAGCCTCCACCTTGTGTATTCAAGCGATTCTCCTGCCTCAGCCTTGCAAGTAGCTGGGATTATAGGCATGCTACCACCACATCAGGCTAATTTTTTTTTGTTATTTTTAATAGAGACAAGGTTTCACCATGTTGATCAGGCTAGTTGAGAACTCCTTATCTCAGTGATGTACCCACCTAGGCCTCCCAAAGTGCTTGGATTACGGGTGTGAGTTACTATGCCCAGCCCGAATGCTATTTAATGCTTACATGTTAAAAATCAGTTAAAACCACTGTGACCTAGTGCCTTGTCCCTTCCTGTGACCGAAAGAGCATCAATATTTTTTAAAAGTCATTTTAAGTCTCTGCTATAAGCACATGTTAAATACATTATTAATTTGTCTCTGAACAGACTCCCAAAATATCCCAGAACATTGCAAAGAAACTTACTTGTAATACTACAAGTCCGTTAATTAATATGTTTTAACAGAATGGAGACAACATGGAATTCTTCAGAATTTTAAGGGACTTTAGATATAGTGTTTGTCTCAGTTTGAACAAATATTTATATGGGTATTAAAACTGTTGAGTCCTGTAAAGGAAGAAAAACAGTTACTCTGAATACAAAGCAAATGTACTTATTTTGCTGAATAGAGCCATGTAAGAAGTAATAGCCTCTTAGCCCCTGGAAGATGAAGAGAGGGCCTGATTTGACATTAGCAATGCTGAGATCCTTCCTGTTGTTCAGTCTTTTGTATTGGTATAATGCTGGAAAGTTACCAGCTTAAAAAATACATAATTCAATGCCATCTTTTTTTTTTTTTCTTATTAGCATCCTCAGTTTATGAGAGGGAAACCTGGGCCCTGGGAGCTTGCCCTCAGAGTGTCAGGGACTGGGGACTGTCTTGGGGTGAGCATGGATGCTGCATTCAGCCCAAGGATGGGAACCAGCCCAGGGCTGGGTACTGCGGAACCCCAGAAGGAAAACCGACTGCCCCCAACCTTGAACGTGGGCCTCCCTCTCTCTCGTAATGTTACACTTTCCTTTCGGCTGCAGTGACTCTGGCCAGGCAGCTCTGCCGTCCTGAGCTTCCAGTGTTCCTGAATGTTCTCTTGAACATTCAGGGCACCTTGGCTGCTTCTCAGATGCTCCGTTGGCCTCCGGATGCCAAAGCGTTAGTGACAGCCTAGCATGGCCCCGTCAAAGAGGGCGTCTCTATCAGCTGTGTCTTCCACACCTGCAGGCTCCAGGTATATGCAGGCACAATGTACCCAGGGATTTTTATTTATCCAGTCATATCAAAATAGATGTGTACTCGTTAAGAAAGATTTTTGTATTCCATCCTAGACCTTAAGCTAAACGTATTGTAGAGAAATGAACTCCACCTAGTAACAGTTTTCAAACGGGAAAGTCGTGATTTTAGTCCTCAGGCCGACAGAAACAGTCATTCTACTCATTGCATGGTTATTCAGGGCACGTTCTGACTCTAGCACTGTGCCTGCCACTCATCGTATACATTTCCACTGGTAAGGGGCTATTTTATCTCAGAATGATAGCTATCCAAAGACATGAGTCCATCTGACAAATAGATTTGAGTACATGTTTTCAAACAACACATTCATTGGGCTCTCTTGTGACTATGTTAAAATATGTGTCACCTTTTACATTGGCAATTAACTTAAACAATGTGTGCTGCAGTTTCATAAATCAGCATGTTTACTAGGTAGTTAGGATACTGTCGATCCGTTTATAAGTTAAAAAATTAGTCTGTGTTTCTCTTTATGCCAACTTGTATCAGCAAAAGAGTGTTTTAGGATTCCCTGAATGGATCCGTATTGAGTCTGTATAGTGTATGCTGTTTTTAAAACGGTTATTTATCAAGCTTGTACTTTTGTGTTTATTGCTTAGGGGTACCATTTCTTTTAAAGAAAAGCCCTGTTCAATTTAATCTTCAGAGTAAACCCGTGACAAAAGTATTGTTAGCCCTTTTTAAGACGGGGAGCCTAAAACAAAGAGAGATTAAATAATTCGCCCAAGATCACAACCAGTTGTAATAGGTGTAAGGCCGATAGCCTCGCCAGGAGCTGGATGGACAATACTCACCCCCTTCGCTCCTGATAACACTTATCTCGGCAATATCCTTACAAGAATAACCTTAAAATAGGGAGGGCCAAGATGCAAAGACAAGAAAGGTAGTTCCCAGCTTGGACACACTTTTGTGTTTGTTTTTGTTTTTATGAGACAGAGTCTCACTCAGTCTCCCAGGCTGGAGTGCAGTGTCGAGATTTCAGCCCACTGCAACCTCTGCCTCCTGGACTCAAGCCATTCTCTTGCCTCAGCCTCCCAAATAGCTCGGATTACAGGTGCCTACCACCACAGCCTGCTAATTTTTTTTTTTTCAGTACACACAGGGTTTCACCATGTTGGCCAAGCTGGTCTTGAACTCCTGACCTCAGGTGATCTGCCAGCCTTGGCCTCTCGAAGTGCTGGGATATTTTAAATTCAAGGGTACATGTTTCTTATATAGGTAAATTCAAGGGTGCAGGTTTCTTATATAGGTAAACCTGTGTCACAGGAGTTTATTGTACAGATTGTTTCATCACCCACGTATTAACCCTAGTACGCATTAGTTATTTTTACCATCCTCTCCCTCCTCCCACCTTCCAGCGTCTGGTAGGCTCCAGTGTCTGTCGTTCCCCTCTTTGTGCCCCCTGGTTCTCATCCTTTAGCTCCTACTTATAAACAAGAACATTTGATTTTTTTTTTTCCTGTATTAGTTTGCTGAAGATAATGGCCTCTAGCTCCTTCCATGTTCCTGCAAAGGATATAATCTTGTCCTTTTCTATGGCTACGTAGTATTCCATGGTGTATATGTGCCACAATTTCTTGATCCAGTCTGCCATTGATAGCCGTTTAGGTTGGTTTCATGCCTTTGCTATTGTGAATAGTGCTGCAGTGAAGGTACACATCTATAAGGACGTTAAACAAATTTACCAGAAGAAAAATAACAGCCTGTGCTGTTAACAATGATGCCATGCTTTTTTAAAAGGATTATAATGAGACCTGATCCAATAGGCTGTGCCCTCTGTGATTTTTTTTCCTCCTGCTCATCCTAACGTGCTCCAGATTATTAGAGTTGGAAGGAGCTAGTTTTCCTGGAGCAAAGTTCCAGTGTTGATGACTAATGACCGGGCTCAAACTAATGTTTAGGGCTTAGCCTCAGCCATTAATTCCTGAATAGCACATAGATGATAAGTATGCATATTGGCCGTGCTGAATGCTAAATGATTATATTATCTCTGCTTACAACTATACTCTTTAGGCTCACACTGACATGGATTTGAGATAATACAGCATTCCCGTTGTTGTTTCTTTCATGGTTATGCATTTATATTATATATTTTAATGAGTTTTTAGAAATTATAGTGGATATTTCTAAAATGTAGTTTTCAGACGGAAGGTGGCTAATTATTGCAGGGTAGCTAACAAGGGAATTTGCCACCATCATCATCAGCAAACATTAACTCTACCCTTGTCCTGTGTACAACATTGTCGGAGGCTCTGAGGATTCTCCTTCTGTGTTCTCAGAAGCAGTTTATAGGTTTCCTGGAGTAGCATGTGGTAGCTGCCCCAAGCTTTGGGCAAGCTGTCCATATGCCCCAGCTAAATAACTAATTGAGTGTTTTAGGCGGCAGATTGGTGATCCAGGAGGGGACACATTTAATGAGTACTTACATAAATATTCAAGTGGTATTGAAACAAAGGCTCTCATCAACAAATTACTGGTATTGTTTCACTAATCTCATAAAATGATATTTGCTTATTTTCCATCATTAGATAGTTTTAAACTTCTCTGCTCACAACTAAATTATGTTTTTGTCAAGTCGTTGTCAGGAAACTTAAAATTATGCTTATCAAGTTCACAGAATCGGAAAAGAATAAATAAATGGAATTTTACTTCATTCATAAATCTGAACTTAAAGGAATGTCTGTCTCTAGTTTATCACGTGACAAATAAACCAGGAAGGACTAAGTGTGAGAGAAGAGAAAAAGCTAAGTGTTTTCATCTCCAGTAGAAGAACACGTCTTTCAGCGGCTAAGAAAAGTTGATAAGCTGTGATCTACAATATGTTTTATGGAGTTGCTTTTACATTAAGTTTCTTATTGCAAAAACAAGTTGCTATTTAGATTACTTCAGTAGAAATCATCAGACATGAATAAATTACTTTAAATATATTTAATTGCTGATTTTCTAGTGTAAATGTGTTTTACAGAATTACATGTTCAAGTCATTGCAAATTTTCTTAAGAGTTGATAGATATTCTCCATTTTCCATACTGGATAGACCCATTTTCCCCCTAAATTTATCCCAGGGCTATACTGCACTTGTGCATTAATAACTCACTTTTAAAATGAAATAAAATTATCTCTGCATGAAGATGATCTCCTGAATGTATTGTGTGGCTGTGATGTGAGTGTGACATCTAGCAGTGGTGTTGATGTGACTATAACACTATCATGTGCACTTTTATTTCTCTCATGTAATTGTTCCTTAGTTGAAAGACTTTGATTCTTAATTTCCTTGATCCTTTCTTTATTGGCCATTATCTGCATTTGCTAATTGAGATTCTATCCACTGTCTTCAATTACATTTTTCCATTCCATTCAAACATATAGTTCTGGACTCTGAGTTTGGTGATAATAATGTCTATTTCTGTAATTAGAATGACCCTTATAATTGCATGTTTTAACTTGACTATATTCCCCTCAATTTAACTATGAGACTGCATCACCAGTGAGAAAAAAATATTGATGGTCTGTTATTTATATAGCTGTTCTTTTTCTTTCTAACATAAAGCTTCAAATTAATGAGCATTTACAATTTGTGAATCTGTTTGGGAGGTCACTTTTGGAAAATGAGCATATATGATAATCACTTTTATCCACAAAATTCCCTCAGAGTAGAATGCTAAATTCTTTTCGGTGATCACGAATTATTATGTTTGAAAGGAGGAAATAATGATTGAACATATATGGCCTGTACAACATTTTGCTAATAACGTGACATATTATCTTATTTGATTTGATTATTAAAGCAATATTTTAATCTATATTTTGTTATTTCATTATATAAGTGAGCCAAGGAGTTTCAGCTTTTACTGATCACTTCAATAAGTTTTTAAAGATAATATACTTTGGATAAAGCCTGTGGAAGGGGCCTTGGGGATTACAAGGATAAACTTGCTCAAACCAAGCTCAAGCTTAGAACTTTATCCTCTTTTAAACAAATAATGCAAACAATAATCTAGATAGTTTCCCTTTTTTCTTAACTATGATAAACTTAAAAGTAAACTGAGATCGAAATGCAGAACCTAATCAGGCAACTGATAGGTCTATTTTGTTGGTGCCCTACTGTTGTCTCAATTCTGCTTTTTTTGTTGTTGTTGTGTTTAAGTTGTAGAAATGAAATGCTATTAAAGTAGGTTTATACATGTAATTTACATATATATGTACATTATACACACACACACACACATACACACACGGGGTGTGTATGAGTTTCCATGTACTTACAAATATAAACATGATGCACACACACATCACACACATGCAAACAGAATCCCCTAGTAAAATACTAAATACTTGTCGGGCCTTTGTGGTTATCACTGTGAAATCATGTTATAATTAGTTGGGCTAAAGGAAAATTCATCATTTTATTTGTACGAATGCACATTACATTTCCATTTGCTAAATAGTCAATTAGTCACCTAAATAGTCAAAGCATATTATTTTAATGAAAAGATAAGAATTTGTATTTAATTTTTATGCTTAGAGTTTCTGATGGGAGAGTATATTGAACATAAGTATGAATGACATGAATCAATATTATTCTGATAATCTATAACTTTTCTTACAGTCAATGGAATGCAAATATAAATGAATTTTAACCCTTATAGCAAGTTTCTCCATCCTGTGGCCCATGATGGCTTTGCTTGTGGACCCACGCAAATTCATAAACTTTCTTAAAACATTATGAGGTTTTTTTTGCAATTTTTTAAAGCTCATTAGTTATTGTTAGTGTTAATGTATTTTATGTGTGACCCAACAGAATTTTTCTTCCAATGTGGCCCATGGAAGCCAAAAGATTATAGACTCCTGCCTTATAGTTTAAGCATTCAAAAAAATAACAAACTGTATAATTGCATTTATATTTAGCTACTATATGTGTGTGTATATATATATACGTATATATATGTATATATATATATATACACACATATAGCATAAAATCATTATTACTACAGAGTTACAATAAATCCCAAATTCAGATAAGATTGGGTACGTTCAGGGTGATACGGCTGTAGACAGTAAATAACAAATTCAAATCATCAGTGTTCTATGAGATATCTGTTTACTATTCAGTGCTTTCTCATTTACTTTTTAAGCAATTACACCAAAATAGATGGCTCTTTCCCAGTTCTGGGAATTAGCTGGTCAATCGTGTATTGGAATGTTTAATAGGTCTGTTGTTCTACTTTCATATTTGGAGACTCTCTAGTTTTTTCCATTATTTTTCAGCTGGACTTTTTTGGCTTTATTCCATCATAGTGGCTATGGCAAGCCATTATCATTGCATCATTCCCTGATTAATTAATAGAGTAGGGCAATTTTGGCAACTTGAAAAGTTCGAAATAAATATACCAATGTACAGTAATTGCAAGTTCAGAATTTAGCATTATGTGCTTTTAAATATCATGCTTGTTGTTATCTTGTTTGGTTGTATTTTTGAAGTCTCATACCAAAGACATCCAGATATTAGATCAACACAATGTAGATAAGAAGAAATTCCGACACGGTAGTTAGTGCCGTGTTTCCATTTTACTGAGGTGAGTTCCG
This sequence comes from Cacajao melanocephalus, assembly GCA_963573385.1. Lineage (NCBI taxonomy): Eukaryota > Metazoa > Chordata > Mammalia > Primates > Pitheciidae > Cacajao > Cacajao melanocephalus. The sequence goes on from CAUYLG010037035.1 coordinate 44,213, forward strand.
TGACACCAGTGAGCTATCTTGCCTGGCAGCTGCAGGATTAGAACTTCATACTCCCATGTGCCTTCTGCTAGAGGGTACTGCCCTTGCCTAAATGAGGTATATTAGTAGGAATCAGAATGGTGATTGACATGTCACAGTGAAGGTAGAAAGCCAGTAGTGAGTGGGGAGGTTAGAAGGGGCCAAGGTGAGAAAATCATCAAGAAGGACAGGAAAGCTTCTAAGGTAAAAATCACAGTAAATAAGAGAAAAATGAAAAATGATAAAAGGAGGCTTAGGAGTACAAATTGTGCTTGTACTCATTTACTTCCAATTTAAAAAGTGGAAGTCAGTAAAACATATAGACAAGATTGACAGTTGCTATAGAATTCTGTTGCCATTTTTGCAGTCTAATTTACCAAATGTATATAAAGTTATGTATAAGCTATATAACTTACAGAGCCACATCCAACAGGTAGTACATATATTATATGTTATTGTTATATATTATATAGTATATTTTATATGTTGTATATATTTCACACCCTGTTGGATGTGGCTCTGTAGGGCTTCCCATCAAGACATAGAGTCTCTTTCCACTCCTATAAACTGCACTTGAGCCTTCTTGTCTACAAGAAGGTAGCAGGAGTGATTCTGCAAGGAGGGTTCCATATCTAAGTCACAGTTTTCTGCTCCTGCTTCTTGGGAACCCTGAAACAGCTATGACAAGAAGCTTGGGCTAGCCTGCCAAGGGCAGGGAATACAATGAAAGAAGCCCAGGTGACCCAAGGCACCAACCCCAACTGCAGCAGCACAGTAACCACACAGAAAAGTGGTAACTAGGACTAGAAATCTACTGGACTCCATTACTCGGTAGGCAACATTTTGGCTATTTCTTTCTAGTTATTTTCTCCCTATGCAAACTTCGATAGATCCTGTTGCATTGGCATGACAATCATAGTATTCATGACTTTGTGTCTCCTATTAACTTAATGATATTTCACCATTAATTTTCCAGGCAATATTCTCTTGGACAATAAAATTCTCCCTTAGGAAAAGACATTATGTACATGTCAATTTCTTTACCTTTAGACAGGTCTGACTTCAAGTTTTTGCCATCATAAATGATGCTGTCATAATTGCCTGATCATTTTGTATTTACTCTCCTAATACACCTTCCAAAAAATCTAAGGGCTGATTTTATTCTGCCCACATTTATTCATTGTTTTTCTATCAGTTGTCTTTGTGTAATGTTTTAAGAAAAATTATGATTTTGGTTGCTTTTGCTATCATAAAGCTGTCAATTAATTAAACATATTCCATTGAACAATAAAAATATAGCTCAGGTAAGAGAGAAGATCAGACTAGAGACTAGTACTGTTAAAAAGTAATTAGGAAGAAGTGACGAAGATAACTTTAATGTAAACAATAGAAGATTCACTTTCCTAAGGATGTGACCCTGCAGTGGAGATAATTAAATATAAATGGTTTTGTTTAATTGGCTAACATTGTGATATCACCTTAGTGACTTGAGCTCAATTTTCCCCAGTAAGAAGTAATTAAAAATCACTTTTCAACAATGATCTTTCTTGATGGTCAAGGTCTTACACTATTCCTCAGATAATATTATTCTTGGCAGAAATTTGTCTATGAAAGTGCAAAGTAAAAGTCAGTGAAAGATGCCCAGGGTTCACTTAAAAAGGAATATAATGTACTTAAAGTGGAGAAGAGTGAGATAAGAGATACCAATTCAATAAGTATCTCAAAGAGCCATCAATACTAATTTAAAGGACTTCAATATTAAATTAAGGAACTGACAACAGATCTGCAAAGATGTCAGAGTGTGGCTGAGATGTCTAGTGTTCATTAACATCAATATTTTATCTGAAATTTTTGGGGAAAGGTGTAATTTCTCTGGCACACAAACTATTCTGAATCAGTTTCTTTCTCTCTCTCTCTCTCTCCTTTCTCTCCTTCACTCTCCCACTCTCCCTCACATCCCTCGTCCTTTCTCTTCCCTGTTCTACACACTTTTTACTCTGAATATGTTCGCATGGGTCTGTTTTCTATCATTCCTACGTTCCCACCTCTTAGAGTTTGTCTTAATTATTATAAAAGAGGCTTCATTCTGTATCCCAGCCAGAGTGCATGCAGTGTTTGTAAAAGCGTCTCTTTTGAGAGGTGAGTGGATACGGGAGGCCATTTATTATATATACCCATAGTTTCTCAAAGATTTAATAACCTTCCAAACCTATGATATAAACAATAGAAAACCATTGTCATGAGATTACAGACACTGTGAAGTGCAATTCCTTTTAATTTAAGGGAATTAGGCCTTGGGCAAGTGACTTGCTCTCTCTTCACTTTAAACTGTAAAACCGGAACAGCAATACCGAGGTCACGTAGTGGATGAAGTGTAAAACGATGAAATACTTAACCTCCATTCTTGCTTAAGATTCTTTTTTGCACTCTTTTTTCAAGACAGTGTCCTCACACAGCAGCTGAGGCTCTGGGTTTTCCAACGTCAGTTTCAACATTCTCCACTAAGGGCAGCCACGAGCCTTGAGTGGGTGACCCTCCGTTCCCAGGCTTGTCCCACCCTCCACTGTGAGTCTCCCTGATGTTGATTGGCTCATCAGCAGGCAAGTGGCCCAGGCCTAAACCAATGAACTCATCGTATGCTCTTGGCCATGGTGATTGGTCCAGGCGTGGTCACATATCCTGTGCTTCCAATCAGGAGAAAGCCACAGTTTTTGTTTCCGGGTTGAAGGAAAGAAGCTAGTTCATGCCCTGAGCCATGTGTGCTGAGCCCAGATCTTCAGCTGCCACTTCAAACTAGGAGAGAAGAGACTTCCCAAGAAGCAGGGAAGAACTGAGAAGCCTGATCAGATCCTGCCTGAAGCCCACCTTACCACTAACTTTTCAGTCACAGAATGAATTAATTTTAATATTTAAGACAAGGGTGGTTTTTATAATGACAAAAAATTTTCCATTGAGTCCTGAATTATTTGAGTAATTTAGAAATTTCCCTGCTACAGTTATCAGTTTTGGGTCTAAGAAGTGGCATTTAGTGTTTTCAAACTTATACAAAGCTATATATCTAGTAACCTTTAAATCCAGCCGCTCATACTATTATTTAATTTGATTATTTCATCTTTCTCCTTTCTTGTAAAAGATAGGAGGATAGTGGCACTGTGTTATGCTGTGATAAAAGGATAAAGGATAGTGTTTATCCCCATCTACCAAGAGCACTTACGTGCGTCTCTAGATTCAATTTAGCATCTCTTCTTCCGTGCTCCAGTAACGCCCCCTGATCATCTTTACCTCATTACTCAACATATTAAATGCACACTTCTCTTTATGCCTCTGCCTCATCTTCTGTTAATCTGCATCTCAAGGGAGGAGAGCCTGATCCACACACTGAACATCTGGATAGGTTTGCCATATACAACACAGATTCCCCACTTCAATTTGGAACTCAGACAAAGAGCATTTTAAAAATATTATTACATTCCAAATGTTGCATGAGACAAGGTTCCATTAAAGAGCTATTGGTCATTTATCCCAAATTCACTTTTCATTAAGTGCCCTGTATTTTTATTTGCTATTATACTCAATCTAGCAGCCATATACTTGTTGCACTGTACAGTCACTTCCTCTATGTGGTTCACACAGTCTTGCCTTGAAATTGAGGTGGAAATTATTTACCACTGTGTAGCAAATTACCCTCAATGTTAGGGGCTAAAATGCCAAATGTTTATTATTTCATAGTTTCTATGGGTCAGGAATCTGAGCATGGTTTAGCTGCCAGCCTCAGCCCTCAAGGTTTTTCTATAAGTTGCAGTTAACTTGTTGCTGGGACTCAGTCTCAACTCCTGGAACGGGCGGGGCTCTTTTTTATGCCCATGCACATGGCTGTGGATAGCCCTCAATCCCTTCTGTAGGGACATCTCCAGGGGCTGTCTCAAGATATGGGACAGAGTTCTCTGTGGGAAAGGGATCCAAGAAAGACGTAGAAGCCACAATCTTTTATAACCTAATACCTCAAGCAATAGCCCATCACTTTGGCAATATTCTAAACAATATATATGAAATACTGGGTCCAGCCCACATGCAAGGGAGGATCACAGGAGTACATAAATACCAGGAGGGTGGGGACCCATGAGCTCACTTAGATGTTCCTTACCATACATCCAGTTCTAGATTTGTGGAACCTCACTTTTCCACTGCAATCAAAGCTGAAATAGCTAGAGAATACTGTTGATCTTTAAGCTTCGTCCCCCGCCCCTCAACCACCACCACCACCACTTGAATAAGATAGTGTCTGTTGTAACACAGTGCCTGGGAATCTCGACTATGCTGTGTAATACAGGAGCCATGAGAAACACTGGTTATTTAGATTAGAATTTCATTTAGTTTATAGTTAATCAAATTTAAACTTCATTTTCTCAATCACACTAGTCATATCTCAATAGCCATGCCTGCCCAGTGGTTACTGTGTCACAAAGAGCAAGCAAAGAACATTCCAGACATTCTTTTTTTACAGTGCACACTTGACCCTCTGAGCTTGGTCCAGTGTTTTATTTTAGAGGGAGCAGAATTTTTCTTATTAAAAGTCACAAACACTTCTCTTGTGCCCATTTTTTCAAATTTTAGGTAGTCATGTATTTACTAAAATGATTTGCATGATAAACTCTCCTTGATTTGCCTTCTCCTGAGAAAGAGATATACTTTAAGCAATGTGCATTGTTTCCTTTTATTTGAAAATATTATCTGCTGCTTTGTTGGTATTAAACCATGATATTCAAATGAAAGATGCTGATTATTACATTATGCAAAAAAGAACACAAAATCTAGAGTATTGCGAGCAACATAATTTATGTAAAAACATGCAGACAATTGCATTCAAGTATTTGATGTAAGTAATGAGAGAATCACACATAATGGGCATTTTTTATTAAACTGGGATTTAGTTGATTTGTCTTATGAATGAAGTTACTCAAGTAAATTGGATTGTGAGCCAAGAGATAAAAAAAGAATAAAATAAAAAGATGGAAATTTCAGAAGCTTGGCACATAAATATCAAGATAAACAAATTAACTTAGCTCTGAATATTCTACCAGTTTATCTGCATTGAAAAGAATAGGCAAGTTTGGGATTTGGCTTAGTGAAATCAAGTGGGAAGCTTCCTCTAAGGAATTGTGTAGTATTTGGTAATGTATCATTCCATATCCAGTATGGATTGAACATTAGTTAAGTGCCAGCTAAAGAAACTGTACAGTTGCTGATCACACATGCATCTCTTCTTATGTACTTCTAAGTTTGGGAGTGCAGATAAGTCATGCATAAATTGGTTATATTACAAAGTAAAAAGTAATTATTAGGGTAAAATATTGATAATAAATACCATAAGAAGTTGGAGAGCAAATAATTCAAGGAATGCAAGGAGTTGTTTTCACAATTATAATCCTTACACCTGGAAAATAGCCTGGAATAGGATTGCTTTCAACAAATGCCAAGTGAATGAATGAGTTAGGAAAACTGCATGGACAGGTGAACTGTTGAGCTGGGCCTTAGAGGGTTGGTTTGATACAGGTCTGTGATGGTGATGGGTGTTTGATCCAGAGTAAGCTAACAGCATGGGCACTACGCAGGAGTGTGGAAACCTCAGCTCTGTGTGCATAAATGCAGGTGGTACAGCTGGACCCTGGTAGGCACCATGGAGGGGAGCAGAAACAGATGAGTATGGAGAGATTGGTGCGTTCTGCATATGGAAGGCCATTATGCCATGCTAAAGAGTGTGAACTTGCAATCTCGGTTCCTCATCTCCAGACCTGGGATAGTGACATTTGCCTAACACAGCTTGTACAGGCATTGGAATATGTGAATGGGAAAAGTGATTTGAATGCATTTTTGGGGGGAAAAAATGTTTCAGAAATTCATGCTTATGTTTTAAATGAGAAAAGATCATGATGAGTACATATGTCATCCTCAAGCAAAATCTTTTGAAATTCTATGTCCCTCTGCTACCTCTTCCTAAATGTGTTAATTTAGAAAAAAAATAGATATGCTAGATAAAAATATATACGTGTATATCGGTGTGCTTTTGTCAGAACTCCAGCTCCTCCAGCTTACTCTACTTCTCTTAAGTGAATGTAATAAAACCAATGTTTTCCACCAAGAATGCATGTTTGTAGAAACAGAATTTGAGAATGGACTAAGATTTTTATGCATTGTCCATGTTCCATAGTCTAATACTCTGATTATAGACTTTATGTCTACTTAATAACATTTCATTAATCTCAATTATCTCATTCCAGTCAGAAAGAAGTAGAGGTACCCATAGATCAGGAAAAGGAACTATTTTGACATTTTAAATTCAAAGTATAGATAAATATGCTTTTCACAGGTTGTACTTGAATACAGTTTATCATAAATTACCTGAATATACTGAACTGCATGAATTGAGACAGAATTTCTTTTTTATATCATTGAGATCCAAACTGCATAGATTCATAGACTCCAGCCAAGGCAAGGGAGTAGTTCAAAAAAATAAAGGCTAGAGAGAGAGAAGAGGGGATAACAGTTAGTCCTGCAGCGAGAAATGGGTAGACTGTTACAGGTCCTTCACTCTTAACCAACAAGGTGGTTTAGGTAACTTTTACAAGAGAAGCCGCTGGAGGGAGAAAACAAGTTAGTGATACATATTCTTAATCTTTTATTCACTTATGATCCTTACTGTAGGTGATTCACCTTTGATTCACCTACAAGTACTCATCTGCCCTCTTTTGTGTTCTGTGCCTGTAACTTATTTTAATCTAATAGAGGTTTTGAATATTCAAATAATTATTTAATCTCATATTCACTGTACAAGCTCTTCGGTTCTAACACTCTTCTATGCACAAAGGATAAAGTATTGAAGAAAACACACAAACACACAGAAATATCTTGTGAGTTACTTTCTATAATAATAGTGGAAAGAGATACTCATAGAAAGTACAAGCAAATTACATAATATCATAAACAATGATGGATGCTATGGAAATAATTCAGAAAAGGCAGATAGAAAGTGCTGCCGTTAGAAGGAAGATATGTTTACATTTATTTAGGCAATCGATGAAATGTCCTCAGTGAGAAGGAGGCGTTTGAACCTCCAAAGGTGAGGATGGGGTAGGGACCAAGCCATGCGCAGGGCAGACAGCCTCCCAGGAGTGTGCTCAGGCGTTGGCTGCCATGGCGACCCCGGAGCAGCAAGAGAAGTCACGTGACCAGAGCAGGGCGGGAAAGCACGGAACCTGGAAGCGGAAGTGCCAGAGCCCACTCCTGACAGGGCCTTCCGGGACGTCAGAAGGATGTTGGCTTTCACGCCAAGCGAGTTGGCAAGGCTCTGGAAGGTTCCAGGTCGAGGACTGATGCAATGTATCTCACATGTCGTAAGATTCCTCTAGTGCCTCTGTTGAGAATAGCAAAATATGAAAAAAGCAACATCAGTTTGAAGGCTGCCATTTCATCGAAAGGAGAGCAAATGGCAGCAAGGTCTCAGCAGAGGTGATCGGAATGAGTCAGATTTGGATATTTTGAAGAAAAGCAGCGGGGTGTGCAGAAAGATTAAAGGTGGGATGTGGGAAAAAGACGGGTATTTCTCATGGCTCTTGTCTTCTGGCCTGAGGAGCTGGAAAACGCAGTTGTCATGTATCTAGATGGAAGAAGACCCATCAGAGGGACCGTCCTTAGAGGAAGCATCAGAAGTTGCCTTTTAAGCACAGGAAGATGGAGGCAGCCATCAGGCATCTATGTGCAGTGTTGAGAACCCTGCCGGACTTCGTTCAGAGAGACGTGTTGGTGAGTTACACAGCGTTAAGATCCTGAAACTGTAGAGGTGGTGTTTATGCCACCAAGCTGGGCATCACCACCAGTGAGTTGAGGGGGCAGAGAAAAGGGGTTAGAGGACTAAGCCAAGAGGCTCAGAGGTAGGAAAAGACATCCAGACGTCGGAAAGAAAAGAAGGAACCAGCAACTGCAACTGAGGAAGAGTAAGCAGCTGATGAGATAGGAGGAAAATGAGGAGAACAGCTTGAGGATAGCAGAGATGATCAGGTACATCAAAGGCCAAGGCTAAGCAGAGCAACGCCTGGCACTGGCCGTTGGATAAGCAGTCCTGATGCCATCAGTCACCCTGTCCGAAGCAACTCTGGTGGAGGCTGGAGGCAACAGAGCACTGGGATGAAGTAAGTTTAAGGAAAAAGGAAAGGAAGGAGGAGAGTTTCGTTGTAAAGGAAAGAAATGAAGCATAACTTGAGGAGCCAGTGAGGTTGAAGAGTATTGTGGGTCTCTTTTTTGTGTTTGAAGAAAGAATAAATAACAGCATTTTAAAAAAAATTTATGAGAATGATGCACTCCATAGTAGAAAACATGATGAGAGAAGTTAATCTTGCACACACAATGGTGGCTTTTTGTCTCTGTGAAGCCCCTCTGTTCTCCTTGTAGTTCTCATCTGCCCACTGTTGAGTTCTGTGTCTGTAACTTATTTTAATCTAGTGTTATGCCTTAAACTCCTTTCTCTACTTTCAACCCGTAACTTTTCTAAGAATATATTATACTGCAATTTACTAAAATATAAAAATATATTTAAAATATGTGTTAGGATCAGACTTTACAATCAAGATTATTCATCTTTTTTTTTGAGAGAGAGACAGAAAGGGTCTTACTCTGTCACTAAGGTTGAATATAGTGGCAGAATCAAGAATCACTGCAGCTTCGACCTGGTCTCAAGGGATCCTCCTACCTCAGCCTCCTGAGTAGCTGGGAGCACAGGCGCATGCTACCATGCCAGCTAATTACATAAATATATATATATCTATACACACACACACACACACACATACATACATGTATATATATACATATATATATGTCTGTGTGTGTGTGTGTGTATATATATATATATGTATATATATTTATATAAATTTTAGCAGGGATGAAGTCTGGCTATGTTGCCCAGGCTGATCTCAAGCTCCTGAACTCAAGTGATCCTCCTTCCTTGTCCTCTCAAAGTGCTGGAATGACAGGTATGAACCACTACACCCGGCCTGATTATTTAACATTTTAAACTGGTCATATAACCAGCATCTTTTTATGTGGCCAACGTATATCTTCCAAACAGATTGATTTATCTGTCCCCAACATATTCTATTTTCTGCCATTCACATATCCTTAAATGGTTGAATATTTCCTGTTAATTTCTGCAACAAGCAAGATTTTATATAAATCAGAGGTATCTACGTACATTTTAGAAAATGTTACAGGTTTACTTTTTCTAATGTAGCCTCTCAGTCGCCATTATTATATTCCAGTTTGTTGTTAACATTGTTATCACCATTTCTTTTACATGAACACTTTAACCTATGACATTTAAAGTAGTTTCTTATTTAAATTAAAGAGGTACCGGGCACCCTTCACAACGTCTTATTTCGATACCTCTAACTTATATAAGACAGCTATTATAGATACAAATTTTCCAAACTGAAAGGAAAAATCACTTTTCTCCCATTTAAAGAAACTCCTTTCCTAAAATCCTACATTTTCCAAGTCGAAACACAGGTCCTCTAAAAGAAATTATCTTGTTTTCTGCTTCAGAATTAGGTAGAAGACAAAATGTCACCTAAGTAACATCTTGGGTTTATATGTGAACTCGAGGGTTTTACATTTATCTGTCGATTCTTTAAGTGATTTTTCTCTTTCCCCTTTGTTGCTGTTTTCTAGCAGTCCCCTGAGAAACATGAAAAGGTTTAACAAACACCTAGCACAGGGATAGGCAGAAAGCACAGTGCTTTTAGCATGCACTCTCAGGCATGGTGGCCATTGGCCCCACATGGCTGCTGAGCATTCGAAATGAGGCTGCTGAAACTTAGGAAATACATTTTAAATTTTATTTATTTTTCATTAAAATGAATTTAAATTTTAAAAAGACAAGTAGTATAAAATATTTTCTCATTAAACACACCCTAATCATTTTGGTAGGGCTACATTTTACTTTTTATAACTTCAATAATTTTGGGATAACAGGTGGTTTTGGGTTACCTAGTTATGTTCCTTAGCGGTGATTTTCAAGATTTTGGTGCACCTCTTACTCGAGCAGTGTGCGCTGTACCCCCTATATAGTCTTTTATCCCTCACTCCTGTCCTACACTTCACCCGGAGTCCCCAAATTCCATTGTATCATTCTCATGCCTTTGCATTCTCATAGCTTAGCTCCCACTTATAAATGAGAATATCTAGTACTTGGTTTCCCATTCCTGAGTTACTTCACTTGGGATAATGGCTTCCGACTTTATCCAAGTTGCTGCAAATGTTACTCCATTCTGTTTTATGGCTGAGTATTATTCTGTGATTTATTTTACTTTAATTGTGGGAACTTTACATCCAAATAACATGTGCTATAGGTATATAATACATATTGTATTTTATAGACCTATGATAAAACAGATAATACAAAACATTTCATGAAGAACTTTTATATTTATATATTTTATATCGATTGCATATTGATATGGTAATATTCTGGATATATTGGGTTAAATAAAATATGTCATCAAAACTGACTATTTTGCATTTGCTCTTCAAGGAGACTGTTACAAATTACAAATAATGTTATGGGGCTCCCATTATGTTTCCATTAGACAGTCCTGCTCTATGACCTCATCATTAACAACGTAATTAATAAAGGATTTGTAATTTAGTTATTGAAGTGTAAGTATATAAATAGAGAAAAGGATTCAAAGAGATGTGCATTAGCTAATTGCAAACTTTGAAAAGATTAACAAAATAGACCGCTAGGCATACTAAAAAAGAAGAGAGAAGAATTAAATAGACACAATAAAAATGATAAAAGGGATATCACTACTGATCCCACAGAAATACAAACTACCACGAGAGAGTACTGTAAACACCTCTACGCAAATAAACTAGAAAATCTAGAAGAAATTGATAAATTCCTCTTTCAGTTATTATTAGTTACAGTAACACCTTGAAGAGCAAAGTGTAATTATAGTTTATACAGTATATACCTATCCGACACCGTGATAGACACAGGGATGTATTTGGTTGGTGCAAAAGTAATTTGCCTTTACCTCTCATGGCAACAAACGCAATTAGTTTTGCAGCAACCTAATAATAGTGACAAAATGTGACTGGAGACCAGAGCTAACACATTGTGGTGTGACCAGGAAGAAATGATGAAATGCTTAGTAATTAAACTTCTAGTAAAAACTATACTTGGGCCAGGTGCAGTGGCTGATACCTGTAATTCTAGCACTTTGGGAGGCCAAGGTTGGATGATCCCTTGAGCACAGGAGTTCAAGGTCAGCAACAAAGTGAGATGCTGTCTCTAGAAATAACTATAAAATTAGCTGGTCATGGTGGTGCACTGGTGGTCCCAGCTACTTGGGAGGCTGAAGTGGGAGGATCACTTGAGCCTGGGCAGTCGAGGCTGTAGTAAGCCATGACTGTGCCATTGCACTCAGCCTGGGTGACACAGCATGATACCATCTCAAACAAAATCTATTCGTATTTTCTACAATACTTTAGAGTCCTAAAGAATTTGTGGGATAACTCATGTTTGTGCTTCTCCAGCTGAGATACCTGGCACACAGAATTTAACCAAGTGAATCGACAGCTGTTAAGTTTCACTGCGACAGACCTCCATGTCCTTTTGAAAGGGCAGTGACACTGGAGGGTCTGTAGCTTTTTGCGTTGCTGATATTCACTGCTGAGAAGAAGATATAGTATTAGGCAGTTGAGATGGAAATATTGATACATAACTATCATTTATGCAGCAGCACATGAATCCTTAGTTTCTCCAGACACACATCAGTACCAACCTAAATTTCACTATCTGCTCAGCCTCTACCACTAAAACCTCAGGTGTCATGGACAAAAATACCCAAGAACATAGCAGGCTCTACAGAAATTATAAAAAGTTTCTACTGCTCAAACAGACAATGAAGTTTATTTTTCAGGACTGCTATTAAACTAGATTTTTAGATATCATAGCTCCTAAACACTTTTAATACCTGACCCTTTCCTCCACCTCACCAATATGTTTTAAAATCTTCTCTTCTCAAAGCTCAATTGTGTCTTGTGTAAGGGACTCAAATTTTACAGAGGTATGTAAACCAAAAAGCAACCTAAAGGAATTACTACTATGAAAACATTCAGGAAGATTTTTGGGGCGGAGGGGGGGCTCGATGGCTTATACACCAGCTTATATCTAATTTTTAGCCTAGGGACATAACTAGGATTAGCTGGGGTTGCATTTGATTAGTTTAGGGGTTCGTTTCTGGGAAGCTTGCCAAGCTGTTTCAGAGGTCACATGCAACCCTCAAGAATGTTAGCATCATTTACCTAAATGTGTAAGTGTTCTTTTTCCGAGAAGTATAGTGTGCAACTGATTTCTGAATACTATTTAGATATATTCTTATATGTAGATGGATTCTATATTTATTATTTGTATTCATTAATGAAAGCTAAACTTTTTCAATGTCATTTTGGTTTTCTCTAACTTCTTTTGTATATATCAAGTATTTTGGTTATTTCTTAACTTTTTTGCATTCAAAAATGCTATATTCCTTAAGGTCATAAAGTTTAATAATTACATTTTAAGATAAAACTATCAGGCATAATACAATGTAAAAGTATTCTTTAAAACCATTGTAAGGATTAGAGTGTTATTAATGTAGTGTTGATAAAGGGGAGAAGGGAATGGCACATTTACTATCAGTTTACTCTGCCTCTTCAATTCTCCCTTCTCACTATTATTCCTCAACGCCACATCACCACCGTAAAATTAATCTTAGAATCCTTGAAAACTTATATAACAGATTGAAAGTCACCTAACAAGTAACAAAACCTGGATTCAAAGCAAATGTTTCTCTTTTCACTGCATGGTAGAGTAGTGATTTTTAAATCAGTGATGAAGGGGTAGAGATATAGAAAATTAAAATATAATGGCACTGTTTAATAAGCCATTACATTTCCAGAATTGTACACTTACCAGTATTAATGCTACTAATTAATCACGATCATCACATCCACCATAGAAAATTTTACCATTTGTATGTTACCTTTTGCTTTCAAATTATTTCCTTGAATTTTACTCCACTTGCAATATGTAGATAGTCAACAGAGTTTTGCAAAAACACTCACGTTAAACAGGAAGTTTTACCTGTTTAGATTTAAAACCAAATTATGCTGTATTAACTATTTCACAAAATAATGTTTGTACTGTGATTTGAAGGATAAAAACTTAATGAAAGTAACTCACATGTTAAAATACAAATGTAAAAACAAACGAATCAATAGAAAAAGGCGAAAATCCAAAACACCTACAATATCAAATGGTGTCTTGGACGTGGAGTAAAATAACTCTCACTCGTGGCTGATGGGAATGCAAAATGGAACAGCCACTTTGGGTGGTTTCTTAGAAAACTAAACGTACTCTCTCACCATACAGTCCAGCAAGCGAGTCTTGTTATTTACGTAAAGGAGCTAAAAATGTATTTCTACTCAAAAACGTGCCAAGGGATGTTTTTAGAAGCTTTATTCGTGTTTGCCAAAATCTGGAAGCAATCAAAATGTACTTCAGCAGGTGAATTGATAAACTTGTATATCAGGCAATGGAATATTGTTCAGTGCTAAAACAAAGTGAGCCAGAAAGCCATGCAGAGACATAAAGTGAACTTAAGTGCATGTTACTAAGTAAAAGAAGCCAGCCTGAAAAGGCTACCCACTTTGTGACTCCTACTGTGTCACATTCTGGAAGAGGCAAAAGGATAGACACAGTAAAATGACCAGTGGTTGCCAAGAGTTTGAGGAACGGAAAATAAATAGAGAGGTTTTTAGGGCAGGGAAACTACTCAGTATGATACTGCAGTGGTGAACACATGGCATTATATATTTATCCAAATCCATAGCATGTGCAAGACTAAGAGTGAACCCTATTGTAAACTGTGATTTTGGATGATAATGATTTGCCAATGTGAGTTCATCGATTGCAGCAAACGTACCACTCTGGAGTGGGATGTTAATTGTTGGGAAGGCTCTGTGCATGGGGGCAGGTGTTATATGACAAATCACTGTACCTTCTGCTCAACTTTTTTGTGAGCCTAAAAAACTGCTCTAAAATATAAAATCTGTTTTTAAAAAATCAATGTAACTTAGGTAAAATAAATGAAAAATATCTAAATTCAGTATTCTGGTCAGTTTGTTCGATTTTGAAGATCCAAACTATTCATCAAGCTGGCTTAAATTTTATATAATCTTGAATTCACCTCTATTCCATTTATTACCATTTTATCAATTACACTATGTCCTCAAATAATTACTCTCAAAACCAAAAAACATTTGCAGATCAAGATCCTAAAAACAAGCACTTTTCTTTTGTAGTAACATAGATCCATTAAACTTCGCTGAGTTTTATTTAGCAAACTTTATTATTGGAAAATCTGCTACATTTAATCGCAGAATGTTTCTTAGATGAATACTGGTAAAGCAACAATTAAAAGACACATATGGAATTTTGGAAACAAAATTTACTCAAAGCAGGCAGGGAAACTAATTATGATGTCACACTGGTTTAGTTTATTTAGAATCATTTAACCATACATTGCTTTAATGTTTAAATGTTGCCTTAATGCTTACTTGTTCTTCAAGGTTGACATTAAAGAAAATTGCTTAGTTTAGCAAAGTTGAATGCAAATACATAATGATTAGTCAAAGGCACAATGCCACCATCAAGAAATTACTTTTAAAGGGATGTTGTATGCTATACTTATTGAATATTTAAATGAAATGGATAGGAACTGATGAAGTCTTGACTTAGTAAACCATTATAAAATCTCAAATAAAGGTTAGAGAATTCTATGGCAAAGAAAAAAAATGTACTGATACATCACATAGGAAATTATGTAAAAATGAATAAATTTTGTCTATTTTACACAATTCAAAATCGCTAATTTGATTGGCTGAAACTGGTTCCAGAATCATTTAAAAAATGATGGCAGAAATGGTTATCTTGTGGTACATTGTAGATTTTTCTGCTAAACTGTAATATTTTTTTATGGCTGTTGTTGACACTGGAAGAACACATTAAACTTTTGACATTTTAAATTTAGATTTGTAATAGGTATAGATCAAAATGTACCAGTCTATGAAGTCTGTCCAAAACAATGTCAAGTAGTAGGAGGTGTACAGTGCTGAGCTTGGGTTTAGTCCTTTTTCTTTTATCTCAACAGTTGTGTGACCTTGAGTGAGCCATTCAACTTTTTCCAGTTTCAGTTTTCTCTTCTAAAACATTAAGCAATGACAAGGTTACCTCTAAGATTCCTTTAATTCTCTGGCTGAAAGCCTGCATTTTTACCGTCAAAAAGAATGGGATTTGAGTCCTAATTCTGTCACTTACTGTTACTTATCAATTATGTGTAGCTGGTGAGTTATGTAATGTTTCTAAGGCTCACATCTAAATGCAGATGGTAACAGTGCCTGTTTTATAGGGTTGTTCGTGGAATTAAATGAGATGGGAAGTAGGACATTGCAAGTACCTCATCCTTCTGAACTTTTATTGCATGTCTGAAGACATTACATTTTTTTACATTATTTACATTATTTACATTTCCTGGAAATGTATCTCTTATATTATTTCTTTTTCTTGCAAATCTGGGACTATTCAATTTTCAAGAAGTGCTGTGATTTAATGCAAACCGAAAAAAGAAAGACAAAGTGATTAGGAAGAATAATTAACAATTTTCATATCAACTGGTAAATACATCTGATGGGGTATGCAATGGCCTTCAGTAATATTAAACCATTTGTTCAGCAGAGTCCTTTTTAGAGCTACGACCTAAGGCAGTATTTAAAACTTCAAGGTCCTATTCTTCTTCTTTTCTGATATTTAGACTACACCACCTTCAGAGGTGAAATGATGCTTTTATCCAAGTGTGACAGATGAAATGTAGTATCACCTTCTGGAAAATAATTGCAACTTACCACAAGCAAGAGTGAAGACATGGAGTGCAGGCTGTTCACGGACACATGTCTGTGTACACACAAGTGCAAAGACTCCCAGAGTGGCTAAAACCAAGTGGCCGTATCACAGTGTGGGAATGCAGGCTTCAGCCTCATGCAAAATGAGAAACTTGGTTATTTAGATCATCTGAAAAGCCCCTTTCCCTTGCCTAAGCAAAATGATTTTCTTATTTTCAACTAATGTTTGGGCCTCATGAAGGCACATGACCAACACTTAGTTTCTTGGGTAAATATAGTCTTTATTCTGGACTATTTCCTTGAATTTCAAGTATGTTACATGTAAGACAACATAACACCAAATTTCCAATGTTAGCTTAATTTTTATTTAAAAAAAACTGTTTTCAGTCACTGTTGGATTCTTATGTTTGTTGCTGGATAGTTTCCTAAATTCCCTACTTTCCAAATCAGAATATTTTCTGTTATTTTGTAATAAAGTTACATGTTAGAAATATTTTGTAATAAAGTTACATGTTAGAAAAAATAGCCAGATTTTGTTATATAAAAGATAAGTACTTCCCCTGAAATCTTAATAATTGAATCATAATTTTCAAAGTTAGTACTTGGGATTACTAAATTAAGTTTTAATGGTCCTCAGTGCTCTTTTCTTTTTTAAAATTATTTCGATAGGTTTTTGGAAAACAGGTGATATTTGGAAAACAGGTGATATTTGGTTACATGAAAATTCTTTAGTGGTGATTTCTGAAATTTTGGTGCACACATCATCCGAGCAGTATACACTGAATCCAATTTGTAGTCTTTTATCCCTCACTTCCTTCCCACCCTTCCCCCTTGAGACCTCAAAGTCCTTTGTGTCATTCTTATGCCTTTGCATTCTCATAGCTGAGCTTGCACTTATGAGTGAGAATGTATGGTTTTTAGTTTTCCATTCCTGAGTTAGTTCACTTAGATTAATGATTTTCAATCCCATCCTGGTTGCTGTGAATGCCATTAAATCATTCTTTTTTTATGGCTGAGTAGTATTCCATTATATATATATATATATATATAACACAGTTTATCCATTTGTTGATTGATGGACACATTTTTGCAATAGCAAATTGTGCTGCTATAAACATGCATGTGCCAGCATCTTTTTGGTATAATGACTTCTTTTCCTCTGGGTAGATACCCCTTAGTGGGATTACTGAATCACAATTTAAAAATATTTCCTCCATTTGAATACTAATAATTGGCATTAATTTAGCTTCTAAAATATTTTAGGTACAAATTAAATTTACACTAAATGCTATCCCAAAGAGTAAAACATTCCACTTTATGTCTCAATGAAGAATTGTATAATCTTTCCTTTCAACTGGTAACGGTGGTATACTCAGGGCTTGAGATTTAAGATTCTGAAAACCGACGTCCTATTCTTGGATTCTAGATCACCCCTTATGATAAACTTGGGAAAGTTCTAAATTCCAAACACTTCAGTGTTCCCACCAGTCTAGTGAAGATAGTGGTTGTTCTCATAGGGTTATGATGAGGACTGAATGGGGTGGCTTAGGAATAGCTGCTGGCCCATAATACTCACTTATTATTACTGCCATTGCCTTTCCACTACGACCACTGCCAGCACCAGTGTGAAAATTACTGTTTCTGGGCCATAAAAACAAGGAGGGGAAAGAGGACTCTTCTGTCATAGTGAGCCTAGGACACAACCTGGCAGCTGTATTAATATTGTTATTTCCTTGGGTATTTTTTTGCAATAGTGATGTCTGCATCCTTTCTCCAAGGGCTTAACATGTGCTTCTGTTGCTTAGTCTTCCCTATGTCTGCAGAGCCAGCATGGGTCATGATTCTCCCTCGTAGCATCAGTGGTACCAAAATAAATACAAGTCTGGATTTAGGGAAGGAGAGACTTCACTAAAAATTACAAAGTTCAAGGGAAAATAGTCTGACCTCAGGGGCTGCAGAGATCTGAATCTCAAACAGAAAAAAAGAAAAAAAAAAGACTTTTCTTGTGTTGGGATGGGGAAGCAGGGGTAGGAGGAGCTTTGAGTGGGCATTGGTTCAGTGTATGGGGGCAGCTGAGCAGGAAAGAATCCTCACAATAGTTGGCCAGTCTTGGCATGGGTAGCTAAAAGATTTTCCGCACCTTAGAGCTTGCTTAAACTCAGAGGCAAGCCCAAGATCAGCACCCTGTTGTCCTGTGGGGAGGATAGGAGACTGACTGAAGTGTGGTCAAGGCAGTGGGCAAGTTCACGCAGCACTGAATGCTGGGCCAGGCGGGTCAGCCCTGGTCCTGACTCCTAGAAGTAGGAGGGCAAGAGGAACAACTGTGCAGGCCCATGCAAGGTGGGGGCCGTGAAGGGATGCCCTCACCCCACGCCCAGATAACAGCGGTCTGAGTTGCTCTGAAAACTTTTCATGAAAGAGTTGCACTTGTTACATGACCCACAGAGGGTCTTAGGAATATTGGGGGAATGAGAACACAGTTGTTGACTACAGGTAGCTAGAAGTGCTTTAACCAGTTCTTTGAACCTCTTCCTCCAGCTACTCAGAAGGAAGGAAGGAAATGAGGGAGGGAGGGAAGGAGGCAGGGGAAAAAAAAGAATGAAAAATTTTTTTTAAATGTCCATATCTGGGTAGAAACTCTTTTGGTTACTGGTGCCTCTAGGAAAAATTTTCCTTTCGGCCTTTGAGCTGGACTCAATAAACAGTTTCTGCAAAGGGCACGGTGGTAAATATCTTGGGCTCTGCCCACCCTGAGTTGCTGGTGCAGCGACTCAGCTTTGCAGCTGCAGCACCGAACTAGGCGCAGACCAGAACGTAAATAAATGACCCTTGTTGTGTTCTATTAAACTCCTTCTGTGGACACCGAAATGTAAATTTCATGCATCATCACGTCACAGAATCTTCTTCTGATGTTGCTCCTACCAGTTGAAAATATGAAATACACTCTTAGGATTTCCCCAAGACAGGCAGTGAGATTTGTCACACTGGCCGTGGTGTGTCCATCCCTGTTCTACTCTATAGGTTCCTCATGTGCAGAAACTGCCCCTCAATGCGCAGCCACTGCCCCTACTTAATATCATCGGGAATGTATGTTATCGTCTGCCAGGCAGTTGTAAAGTTGCTCTGATAAAGTTTTATAAGCCTCACAAATGTCCAGAGAGGTAAGAAAAATCCACTGCATTTTATATATGAAGAGACTGAAGCTCAGAGACATAAAAAGCCTCCACGTGGTTGTGTTCATAGTACTGGCTGCTTGGATCTGTAACTTGGGCTCTTTCCAAAGTGCCGCTCTGTCTAGATTTCCTGTTCAAAAGTTCGAGCGGTCACTGGCCCCACTGCAGACTGCACATAGTCTCTTCTGGGGCGCTTCACAGTACAGAACATTATCTTAAACCACAAGCAGATAGGCACCTGGTATCACCAAGTAGCAAATACTGCTATTTCCCATTGTTTTTAATATTCTCTCTAAGTGAATGCTTTTGGTATGTTGATAGAGTGATTTTTTAGAATTTGAAATTAGTAAGATGAATAAGAGGAAAGTATTTTATTACACATAAGGAAGATAAATAATTTGAATGGTATTAAAATGCTCAATAAAAGAGTTAGCACCAATAGTATGCTTATCTTTTCTTTCGCAAGTCAGTACAGAGACTCACGGAGAAATTTTGTGGACTTGCCATTGGCTTTTGCACTCAATCAGGTTTTATCAAAACCAGAGAGAACATAAACTTTGCATGGCCATTCAGAGCCTTCATTGAAAAGGAGAAAGCATTTTCAAGCCCATCAACTATTGAGCCATAATTAAAAAGTTAGTAGAAACAAAGAATTTTGCTGCCACTCCAAGGATATCACAGGGATCCCAGTCCAGATATGAAACCTTCCTGCCTCCCCGCTCTCACAATGAATTGCCTCTGGGTGGTATGAGCCGGAAGGACTCTTAATGTCAGGATCTGGTGATTATCATGCTCTGGTAATTCCAGCCAGCCTGATTCCAATTCCATTTCTGCAGGAATCTCTGGAGCTCATCTGAGGAACTGGGCCACTGGGTCTCTGACTCCATTAGGGCTTTCTTGATGTTTATCAGAAGACTTTGGTGACTCGATGATTAAAATGTGCAGTTGCAGAACATCTGGGTTGTGCATTTCTCAAAAGCTCATTCCTGCAGTTACTGGGAACAGAGAGGGTTATAGGATGGCACTTTCTTGTCGTTTCATTTTGCCCTATTTAAGAGGATTTCGTTTACTTTGCAACTTTGCGTGTTCCCCTTTGTGGCTCTTAATACACAACTCACTGGAAAGATCCAGGGATCATTGGCAAAAGCTGACACAGAGGAACATTTCTTTTGTCATTTGATGAAGTAGAACGCTCTTGATCAGAAATTTGCTTAAAATCCTTCACATTACTTTGAACGTATGTTATGTCATCAGCTAACCAAGAGTGATAGAAAGTCAAATCCTGTCTGTCTAAAAAAAAATGACTCACAACTCAAAGATAAGAACATTCATTCTAAGACATGGCCTACGATTTAATTTTTTTAACCATTTACATTTTGCATTTAAGAATGATACTTTCCGCCTTTTAACTAGAAGAAAACACGTACCATATTTTCATTTCCCAAACAAGATTTCTGCCAGATCAAGGCAAGTTCTGATTTGTAAAGTGAAAGCGATGTGATTACAACAGAGCATTAGAGGCAGTGTAGCTGTTTACCCTGTGGAAGTCAGGCAGGTGAGACTCCAAAGCGAGCTCCTAACGCTGATCTGGCTGCTCCAACCCATAATTCAGACCCGGACTTACCCCTATGCTGCCACTTTTCAACATTTGTTTGACTGAGTCATCTGGCTCCATTACAAATTGCATATTGGACAGCAGTGGGCAAATTATTTAAATAGTCAGTGCCTCTTTTATCTCGTCTGTAACTTGGGGACAGTGGTACATGTGCTTCATGTGGCCAACATAAGCACCGCATGAGTTCAAAGCACTTACAAAGATGGCCTGGACCAGGACAAATTCTGTAGCAGCGTTAGGTTCTGTGATGAGATTTATCGCTGCAGAAACTTGCAGTCATGTTTGTAGAGTAGCGTTAGGGTAGCCCACTTAATTTTCAATATAACATTTTGTATTATTGTCAGTAGACTTGGAATTTAGACAAATGGGTGACTTCAACAAATACCTGTGGACTATGATGTAGCTGACCAGGTATCAGTAAATCAGAAAGCTTTCACTAACTTATAATTGTGCCTCTCTTTCCAACGTGCAAACTTTCTCTTATTTTCTCTATGATGAGTAATACTGACGTCTTCCAGGGGTATTAGTCTTAGTTATATAAAGTAGGTCTATACACATTATCTCTTTTCCCTGTACCTTTTTTAATGGGAGTTCTCAGGTTATCAATTAAAGGAAAAGAATATAATTCCTTTTTTAAAACTTTTTGCTTAGACCTTTTGTGGGCTCATGCATTTCTATTACCAAAGACCTCTCCTGTTGGCCAAGCTCACAGCTTTAGAAGCATAGTGTCCTGGCTTCTGCTCTTTCTCCACAGGGGCTCTTGTCTGCACACAGTTTTGAACTTCTGGTAAACCATTCTCCTTCCACAGATAACTGTTGATGTTATGCTCTTTGAGGCAATCAGATAAAAACATCTGCTAAATGCATTTGTCTATGCTTATACAATAGAATAGAAACATATGTCATAAAACGTGGACATTTGCTTGGTTGAGTATTCCTGGACTCTATCCTTTTAACTTAAATAGGAAGCTGAGAATGGAAACAGCTTATTTTTTGTTGTTGTTCAGCATTATCATTTGCAAGAAACTTTATTTCATTGTCTACTTACACTAACCTTGATATTACTCTTCCTGAATAGATGTGGCATCTGAGGTTATAGCTATCCTATCACAGGTGTAAAATTGTATAACTCACCCTGAGACAAACCAAATTGTGAAGCCAGACTCCCAATTCTTTGCTGTATTTTCAGTGTTTCTTCCAATTTGTTTATTACCTGCTTAGGAAAAAAAAAAAAAGGTGTCAGCAAGCTGAAAATTTGGTGCAAATTGAGGATCGAAAGCTATCATTGGACTCTGCCTTTTCAGTAACTTGCTGTCAGTGATGCACAAAACACTCAAAAGCAGGATCCACAGTGCCTTGTTGGCTGGGTTAAATGATGGAATCTGAGATGTCAGTGTGCCATTGTGAGTCAGGGAAGCCACATAGCTACGGTTGTAACTTGCATCTGATATTCCATCATTTTTTGTTTCAGACACAAAACTGCAAAAACTGTGTGTCCCCTGACAAAGGGTTTTAGAGCACAGGGTCACCACACTGAAATCGTGCCCAGTGCATGGGTTCTTCTATCTATGGGACTGCCAGACTGATGAAAGTGGAAATTCCAGGCACTTGAGTTCTGATAAAATAAAGGATGTCAACTGCCTTGCAAGGTGGAGAGAGGAAACAGAGCAAGGACATCTCAGGGCACCCTGTGAAGGGATGTGGCATTCCCCGTGATTGCACTGGAGGCCTGATGAGGGACCAGCTGGTGCTTTGTAATTCAACAGTTCTGAGCAGAAATGTGAGAAAGACTGGGAAGTGGAGCTGCAGAACTGTAGCCACTGGCTAGCCTGGTGAGCACCGGGTACAGGCAGTAACATGAAAGAGGCCAGGGAACCTAGAGCTGCAGCATCTTACGCTGTCAACTTCCAGAATGTAGACAGACAAGGTCAAGTGCGCAAAAAGAAGTAACGTCAGAAGGGAGAACAGCCCGTAGATCTACTGAATCAAACTTGCACACTCTCTATAGACACAAGTATCATTTCTGGCACGCTCTCTGGCTCCCCTCAGGGGACTTGGTGAGTTAGGGGCAAAACAGGAACTGGACTCTGTTTATCTTATTTCCACCATGATCACCACAGTCAAGATCCAACATTGAATACAATATTGCCATTTTCCTTTATGGCTGTATTAATTACATATCTGAAACAGAATCATACCCCCTTCAGAAACTGATAGTAAGATGTTACAAGTCATTTTACAATTGTAATAGATGGTATACATTTGCTACAAGATTTGTTCACTTTGTCATAGCAGAAAAATGAAGACAAATATCATTTCTAAGATGTTGAGAAGAAGATAGAGTGTATACTTTTCGTAACGTTTTTGAGAAAATTCTTAAGTTTAATTTCATGTTAATTTCTCATTATTTCTCCATCATATATACATGAACACACACACACACATATGTGTATATATTCTCTACTATCTTACTACACTAACCTTGATAATACTCTTCCTGAGTAGATGTGGCATCTGAGGTTATAGATATCCTATCACAGGTGTAAAATTGTATATATGTAAGTATATATATATATATATAATTAAGTATATATTTAATTATGTCTATAAAGCAAAATTTTTAAAAAATTTAAAAATGTTTAATTTCTTAATTTTTTAAAATTTTTGCTTTAATGATATATGTATTATTAAAGCAAATTAAAAAATTGAAGCAAAGTCAAATGAAGTTACCAAGCTAAACACATTGATTATATTAAAATGACTGCCTAGCAGACGACAAGCAGAAAGGATTCTAACTGCTTACAGCTCCAGTTGATTTTATGCAGGCAAAACTTATCACTGCTAGTAGGCAAGTGAACTTCTCTGCCCTCTAATATTTAATGTGTGCTTGCAACAGAAAAGACACATGGAAATATACTTGATTAGTGTTACATGTAAAAAAAAAATGCTTGAAACAAATTTTTTATGTAAAATTAGCATTTGTAGAACAAATGTGGCACTAGGAAAAACCCAGGACTGGGAAGCAAAAATCATGACTTTTTAATACTACAGTTTTCCTGTAGTATTTATCTTTTATTAAATTGTCTGTGTGAACATGAGCAAATCAGTTAGATTTTCTTCACTTGTAATGTACAGATAATAAAAACGGGGAGAGAGATCCAAGATAGCCGATTAGCAGCAGCTCAGGATTGTAGCTCCCAGTGAAAGCACAGAGAGCAAGTGGACGCTGCAATTTCAGATGAATTTCTGATACCCACAAACTGGGAGATACTCAGCGGAGGGGCCACAGGGGTCACCAGCGTGACTCTTTTGGCCAGCACTGCGCTTCTCAGTGTGGAATATATGGGACAGGGTGCCCTTTGAGTTGGGCTCGGCTGGTCCCATCCCCACAAGGAGAACAGCAATTGGAAGCGTTGAGGACTGAGAGTTTCACAGTAAGCACAGCTGAACCTGGGAAGGCCTAGCTCTGTGGAGAAGGGACATCTGCCGAAGGAAAATTAAGAAACAGAAAAAACTTCATCACCAACAAGCCAGATGTCCACTCAGACCCAATCTGAAAGTCGGCAATTACAAAGACGACAGGTGGATAAGTCCACAAAAATGGGAAGAAACCAGTGTAAAAAGGCTGAGAACAAACACCTGAAATCATAATGCCTCTCCTCCTACAGGGGATTGCAGCTCCTCATCAGCAAGAGAACAAGGCCTGGCAGAGAATGAGTGCGATGAACTGATAGAATCAGGCTTCAGAAGGTGAATAATAAGAAACTTTTGTGAGCTAAAAGAACATGTACTAACCCAATGCAAAGAAACTAAGAACCTTGAAGGAAGATTTAATGGAATCCTAACAAGAATGGACAACTTAGAGAGGAATAT